>PGTU02000064.1:0-23622 GCA_002896215.2 Cicer echinospermum | reverse complement strand
GTTCTTAATACTCGTTTAACTTAAACGATTTTCTCAAACACACATTAAGTAAACCGAGATATTAAAAGATTCCCCATTTTTAATACTCGTTTATCTCTAATGGTTTTCAAATTAAAACATTAAGTATATAAGACATTTAAGAGGTCCCATTCTTAAAACTCCGTTTAACTAAACGATTTCCACAAACACACATTAAGTAACCGAGATATTAAAAGATCCCCCATTTTTAATACTCGTTTAACTCTAAGGTTTTCAAATTAAAACATTAAGTAACACAAAGACATTAAGAGTTCCCCATTCTAATACTCGTTTAACTTAAACATTTTCTCAAACACACATATAAGTAAACCGAGATATTAAAGATCCCCATTTTTAATACTCGTTTAACTCTAATGGTTTTCAATATTAGAACTTTCACAACAAAACCAACTCAACTTAAACGCAAAATTATCAAATTCAATTCACAATCCACACCAAAACACATCAAATTTCATCAATTATTAACTTAGAACACGTCAAATACGACGAACACACTGTCAATCAACACAACATAACACCATCAAACACATCAAATTTCATTTACCCATAATCATACACAATGAGTTAAGTTCTTTTTCCACGAAACATTCATCAAATATAAACCAAAACCTAACTCTAAGATTTTACCCATAAAGTTTTAGTTCCTTTTTCCCCAAAATCAAATACTCAATCCCAACAAAATCTTTCCACACAATCACAGATAAGTCCCTAAATGCAAACTAGAAGTTTGAAAGGAGCCCTTACCTTAACGATAGCTTTAACGTGCGTTTACGGCACCGTGAGTAAATCCGGTAATTTTCCGCTCGCAACGCCGCTTCCAAAATTGGTCCACTATCACCGTAGCACGAAAGGTGAGCAACCTTCCCTTCTATCACTTCTTGAAACGACGTTTAGATTTAGGTGAAACGGGGAGGTTTGTGTTGAATCCCTAATACCGTTTTTCTTCGTTTTCGAATCAAAGTGGAAGAGTGGAGTTGAGAAATCCTTGTTCTATCACCCACCCAACCTTGGGTTCTAATTCTTGAAGTCAAAGAAAGAAAAAAAGGAAGCAAAACCAATGAAAGAAGAAAAGGGAGATGGAGGTGTTCGCGCGGTCAGAGGAAGAAGAAGGAAAAATGTTATTTTCTCTTCTTTGTTTTTCTTCTCTTGTTTTTCCTTCTTTCCTTTTCTTTCTTTCCTTTTATATCCTTTTCTTTTATCTCCTTTCTTTTTCCCTCCAACCAGATATATACATATAGATATATATATATATATATATATATATATATATATATATATAATATATATACTATATATAATTACTCTTAACAAATATCTCAAATCTCTAGATATTTGTTAAATTCCCATTTCACCCGTAACGCATTAAAATTCTTCGTAAAAGATTCATCGCACTTAATTTAATTTATTTATCGACGAGTTAATTCTAAATACGGCAACAAAATAACTTCTTGATCATTATAAACTCCGATAATATTTAATCGATTACTTTAGGGCTAAAAAGCCTCCGAGGTTTTTAAAATCCAAAATACATAAAAATGCATTAAAGTTTAAGTTTTTTAAAAATTAATGGGTCTTACATTAGGCTTATTCTTTTCCAATTAGGGTTTTTAACAAATCTTGTTGCAATCCAATAGGTGTATTTGGTAATTCGATTAAACATTTAGTTGCCATTTTAGATCATTTTCTCCCAAGGCCTATTGTTGTCCAACTAGGGTTTTAACAACAATCTTGGTGCATCCAATGCTTTATTCTTTTTCCAGTTCATTTTTTGTCGTTGGATTAATATTTAGGTCATCTTCGTCTCCTCGGCTTATTATTAGTCCAATTAGGGTTTTTAAACCAATTCATGTGCATCCAATACGTGTGTTCTGTGTCATTAGATTAACATTTAGGCATTTCGTCCTCTAGGCTTATTCTTGTCCAATTAGGGTTTTTAACCAATCTTGTGCATCCAATAGGTGTGTTTGTGTCATTGGATTAACATTTAGGTCATTTTCGTCTCCTAGGCTTATTCTTGTCCAATTAGGGTTTTTAACCAATCTTGTGCATCCAATAAGTTCATTTGTGTCATTGGATTAACATTTAGGTCATTTTCGTCCTCCTAGGCTTATTCTTGTCCAATTAGGGTTTTTAACCAATCTTGTGCATCCAATAGTTCATTTGTGTCATTGGATGAACATTTAGGTCATTTTCGTCCTCCCTAGGCTTATTCTTGTCCAATTAGGGTTTTTAACCAATCTTGTGCATCCAATAAGTTCATTTGTGTCATTGGATGAACATTTAGGTCATTTTCGTCCTCCCTAGGCTTATTCTTGTCCAATTAGGGTTTTTAACCAATCTTGTGCATCCAATAAGTTCATTTGTGTCATTGGATGAACATTTAGGTCATTTTCGCCGCTAAGAGGGGGTTTATTCCATTTAGGGAAACAATCTTGTGCAGACCTATAGGATTTGATTGTCTATGGAGAAAATCTTTTTGGCGTCCTCCCATTAGGCTTATATCTTGTCCAATTAGGGTTTTAAACCAATCTTGTGCATCCCAATAAGTTCATTTGTGTCCATTGGATTAACATTTAGTGCCATTCTCATCTTCCTTAGGCCTATATTCTAGTCCAATTATATAGTTTTTAACCATTCTTGTGCATGCAATAAGTTCATTGGTGTCATGGATTAACATTTAGGTCATTTTCGTCCTCCCTAGGCTTATTTGTCCACATAGGGTTTTTAACCAATCTAGTGCATCCAATAAGTTCATATGTGTCATTGGAATTAACATTTAGGTGATCTCGTGCTCCCTAGGCTTATTCTTGTCAATTAGGGTTTTTAACCAATCTTGTGCATCCACGATAGGTGTGTTTGTGTGTCATATGTAATAGAAACATTTAGGTCATCTTCGTCCTCCCTAGGCTTATTCTTGTCCAATTAGGGTTTTTAACCAATCTTGTGCATCCAATAGTTCATTTGTGTCATTGGATGAACATTTAGGTCATTTTCGTTTTCGTCCTCCCTAGGCTTATTCTTGTCCAATTAGGGTTTTTTAACCAATCTTGTGCATCCAATAAGTTCATTTGTGTCATTGGATGAACATTTAGGTCATTTTCGTCCTCCCTAAGTTCTTATTCTTGTCCAGGCTTATTCTTGTCCAATTAGGGTTTTAACCAATCTTGTGCATCCAATAAGTTCATTTGTGTCATTGTGTTTTCATCCCTAGATGCTTATTCTTGTCAATTAGGGTCATTGTGCATCCAATAGGTTCATTTGTGTCATCATTTAGGTCATTTTCGTCCTCCTTAGGCTTATTCTTGTCCAATTAGGGTTTTTAACCAATCTTGTGCATCCAATAAGTTGTTTTGTGTCCAATCTTTAGTGCATTTTCGTCCTCCCTAGGCTTAATAAGTTTTGTGTCATTGAAATTAAATTTAGGTCACTTTTAAAACCTACCTAAACCTGTATTCTTGTCCAATTAGGGTTTTAACCAATATTGTGCCATCCAATAAGGTTAATTTGGTCATTGGATAATATTTAGGTCAGTTCTTCGTCCTCCCTAGGCTTGTTCTTGTCCTACTTAGGGTTTTTACATATCTTTTCATCAATAAGTTGTAATTTGTGTCATTGGATTATCATTTAGGGTCATTCTTCATCCTCCCTAGGCTTATCTCTGGTCCAATCTGATTGTTTTTAACCAATCTTGTGCATTCCAATAAGTTCATTCTGTGGTCATTTGGAAATATAGTAGGTCATCTTCGTCCTTCCATGCTTTATCCTTAGCTCCAACCTAGGTGTGTTTGTTTGGATAAACCCAATCTTCGTTCTCCCTAGTTTGTCCTTTCCAATTTAGTGCATCAATAAGTGTTTGCGTCCTTAGATTATACGTTTAGACATTTCATCCCCTCTTAGGCTTATTCTATTCGGATTAGAGTTTTTAACATTATGTGTATCCAATAGTGTGTTTTGTCATTGAATAATTTAGGTCATTGTGCATCCTCATAGGGTGTCCAATTAGTTTTGAACCAATCTTTTGCACCCAATAGGTTGAGTTTGTGTCATTGAATTAACATTTAGGTCATTTTTAACTCCTTAACTTATTTCCTGTCCAATTAGGGTTTTTTAACCAATCTTGTGCATCCAATAATTAATTTGTGTCATGGATATACATTAGGTCATCTTCGTCCTCCCGAGGCTTGTATTCTTGTCCAATTAGGTTTTTAACATATCTTACTCCATCCAATAGGTGTGTTTGTGTCATTGATTATCCATTTAGGTCATTTCATCCTCCCTAGTCTTAATTCTTGTCCATTAGGGTTTTTAACCAATCTTGTGCATCCAATAAGTTCATTTGTGTCATTGGATGAACATTTAGGTCATTCGTCCTCCATAGGCTTATCTAGTCAAATTAAGGATTTTTAACCAATCTTGTGCATCCAATATGTTTCTTTTGCGTAATTGGATGAACATTTAGGTCATTTTCGTCCTCCCTAGGCTTATTCTTGTCAAATTTGGGTTTTCAACAAATGTTGTGCATCCAATAGGTGTGTTGTGTCATCTATTAACATTTAGGTCATTTTCATCTTCCTAACCTAATTCTAAGTTCCATTAGGGTTTTTACCTATCTTGTAATCCAATAAGTTCATTTGTGTCATTGGCATATTACATTTAGGTCATTTTCGCTTGTAGGCTATATCTTTTCCATTTAGGTTTTAACAAATCTTGTGCATCCAATAGATGTGTTTGTGTAATTTGATTAACATTTAGGTAATTTTCGTCCTCCCTAGTCATATTCTTGTCTTGTGCATCCTATAAGTTCATTTGTGTCATTGGATTAACATTTAGGTCATTTTCGTCCTCCCTAGTCCATTCTTGTCCAATTAGGGTTTTTAACCAATCTTGTGCATCCAATAAGTTCATTTGTGTCATTGGATGAACATTTAGGTCATTTTCGTCCTCCCTAGGCTTATTCTTGTCCAATTAGGGTTTTTAACCAATCTTGTGCATCCAATAAGTTCATTTGTGTCATTGGATGAACATTTAGGTCATTTTCGTCCTCCCTAGGCTTATTCTTGTCCAATTAGGGTTTTTAACCAATCTTGTGCATCCAATAAGTTCATTTGTGTCATTGGATTAACATTTAGGTCATTTTCGTCCTCCCTAGGCTTATTCTTGTCCAATTAGGGTTTTTTAACCAATCTTGTGCATCCAATAAGTTCATTTTGTCATTGATTGATCATTTAGGTCTTTTCGTCCTCCCCACGATTATTCACTTCATAGCGTTTTTTAACCAATCTTGTGCATCCAATAAGTTTCAGTTTGTCATTGGATTAACATTTAGGTGATTTCGTCCTCCCTAGGGTTATTCTTTTGTCCAATAGGTTTTTAACAATCTTGTGCATCCAATCAGTTCATTAATGTATTGGATAAATATTTAGGTCATTTTTCATCCTCCCTAGGGTTATTCTAGTCCAATTAGGGTTTTTAACCAATCTTGTGCATCCAATAAGTTGATTAGTGTTCATGGGATGAACATTTAGGTCATTTTCATACTTCCTTAGGTGTATTCTTGTCATCCAATTAGGGTTTTTAACCAATCTTATGTGCATCAATAAGTTCATTTATGTGTCATTGGATGAACATTTAGGTCATTTCGTCCTCCCTTGGGTTAGTTCTTGTCCAATTAGGGTTTTAACCAATCTTGTGCATCCAATAAGTTGTCATTTGTGTCATTGGTTGAACATTTAGTCATTTTCGTCTCTCCGTAGACTTATTCTTGTCCATTAGATTTGACCAATCTTGTGCATCAATAAGTTCATTTGGTGTCATTGGATGAACATTTAGTCATTTTCGTCCTCCTAGGGCTTATTCTTGTCCAATTAGAGGTTTTAACCAATCTTTGTGCATCCCAATATAGTATCATTTGTGTCATTGGATGAACATTTAGGTCATTTTCGCCCGCCCCGGCTTATTCCACTTCCATAAGGGTTTTTAACCAATCTTTGTGCATCCCAAAGTTCATTTGTTGTCATTGGATTATGAAATTCTAGGTTATTGTTCGTCCTCCCATAGGGTTATTTCTTGTCCAATTAGGATTTTTTAACCAATCTGTGCATCCATAAGTTCATTTGTTGTAATGGAGAACATTTAGGTCATTTTCGTCCTCCCTATGCTTAATTCTGTGTTCCAAATTAGGCGGTTTTAGCCAATCTTGTGCGTCCAATAAGTTCATTTGTGTAATTGGATGAACATTAGGTGATTTTTAGTCCTCTCTATGGCTATTTCACTTGTGCAATTAGGGTTTTTTAACCAATCTTGTGCATCCAATAGTTCATTGTGTCATTGGATGAATTTTAGGTCATTTTCGTCCTCCCTAGGCTTATTGTGTCCAATTAGGGTTTTTAACCAATTTGTGCATCCAATGGTGTGTTTGTGTCATTGGATGAACATTTAGGTCATTTTCAGTCCTCCAATAGCTTATTCTAAGTCCAATTAGCTTGTTTAGGGTAAACTATCTTGTGCATCAATAGGTGTGTTTGTGTAATTTGATGAAACATTTAGGTCATTTCGTTCTCCTAGGTTTCTTATTCTAGTTCCCGATTAGTTCATATTGTTTAACATTTAATCTTGTGCATCCTTTTCAATAAGGGTTCATTCTGTGCATCCAAAGTAATTATGGATGAACATTTTAGGTCATTTCGTCCTCCCTAGGATTATTCTTGTCCAATTAGGTTTTTAACGCAATCTTGTGCATCCAATAAGTTCATTTGTGTGTCATTGGATGAACATTAGGTCGTTTTCCGTCTCCCTAGGCTTATTCTTGTCCAATGGAGAGTTTTTAACCTTCTTGTGCAGTCATTAAGTTCATTTGTGTCATTGGATTAACATTTAGGTCATTTTCGTCCTCCCAAGGCTTATTCTTGTCCAATTAGGGTTTTTTCCAATCTTGTGCATCCAATAAGTTCATTTGTGTCATTGGATTACACTTAGGTCATTTTCGCCTCCCTTGGCTTATTCTTGTCCAACTAGGGTTTTTAACCAATCTTGTTGCATCCCAATAAGTTCAATTTGTGTCATTGGATGAATATTTAGGTCATTGTCGTCCTCCCTAGACTTATTCTAGTCCAATTAGGGTTTTTAATCAATCTTGTGCATCCAATAAGTTCATTTGTGTCATTGGATGAACATTTAGGTCATTTTCGTCTTCCTTTAATCTTATCCTAGTCCAATCTTTGTGCCAATTAGAGTTAATTAACATCAATTTTGTTTATCCAATAAGTTTAATTGTGTCATTGGATTAATATTTAGGTCATTTTCGTCCTCCCTAGGCTTATTCTAGTCCAATTAGGGTTTTAACCAATCTTGTGCATCCAATAGGTGTGTTTGTGTCATTGGATTAACATTTAGGTCATTTTCGCTCTCCTTGGGCTTATTCTTGTCCAATTAGGGTTTTTTACCAATCTTGTGCATCCCAATAACGTGTTTGTGTCATTGGATTAATATTTAGGTCATTTTCGTCCTCCCTAGGCTTATTCTTTTCCAATTAGGGTTTTTAACAAATCTTGTGCATCCAATAGGTGTGTTTGTGTCATTGGATTAACATTGAGGCTCATTTTCATCCCCTCCCTAGGCTTATTTGTTGTCCAATTATGGTTTTTTAACCAATCTTGTGCATTCAATAAGTTTCATTTGTGTCGTTGGATTAACATTTAGGTCATTTTCATACTCCTTAGGCTTATTCTAGTCCAATTAGAGTTTTTAACCAATCTTGTGCATCCAATAAGTTCATTCGTGTCATTGATTAACATTTAAGGTCATTTTCGTCCTCCTTTGGCTTATTCTTTTCCATTTGGGGTTTTTAACAAATCTTGTGCATTCAATAGGTGTATTCGTGTAATTGGATAATCATTTAGGTCATTTTCATCCTCCCAAGGCTTATCTTGTCCAACTAGGATTTTTTTAACCAATCTTGTGTCATTCGATTAATATTTAGGTCATCTTCGTCCTCTCTAGGCTTATTCTAGTCCAATTAGGGTTTTTAATCAATCTTGGGCATCCAATAAGTTCATTTGTGTCTTTGGTATAACATTTAGGTCATTTTCATCTTCCTTATGCTTATTCTAGTTCGAGTAGAGTTTTTAACCAATCTTGTGCATCCAATAAGTTCATTGGTGTCATTAGATTAATATTTAGGTCATCTTCGTCCTCCATAGGCTTATTCTAGTCCAATTAGGGTTTTTAATCTATCTTGGGCATCCAATAACTTCATTTCTGTCATTGGATTAACATTTAGGTCATTTTCATCTTCCTTAGGCTTATCCTAGTCCAATTAGAGTAATTAACCAATTTTGTTCATCCAATAAGTTCATTTGTGTCGTTGGATTAATATTTAGGTCATCTTCGTGCTCCCTAGGCTTATTCTAGTCCAATTCGGGTTTTTAACCAATATTGTGCATCCAATAGGTGTGTTTGTGTCATTGGATTAACATTTAGGTCCTTTTCGTCCTCCTTGGGCTTATTCTAATCCAATTAGGGTTTTAACCAATCTTGTGCATGCAATAGGTGTTTTGTGTTATTGGATTAACATTTAGGTTATTTTTGTCCTCCCTAGGCTTATTCTTTTCCAATTAGGGTTTTTAACAAATCTTTTGCATCCAATAGGTGTGTTTGTGTCATTGGATTAACATTTAGGTTATTTTCGTCCTCCCTAGGGTTATTCTTTTCCAATTAGGGTTTTTTACAAATCTTGTGCATCCAATAGGTTTGTTTGTGTCATTCGATTAACATTTAGGTCATTTTCATCTTCTCTAGGCTTATTCTTGTCCAGTTAGGGTTTTTAACAAATCTTGTGCACCCAATAAGTTCATTTGTGTCATTGGATTAATATTTAGGTCATTTTCATCCTATGTAGGCTTATTCTTGTCCAATTTGGGTTTTTAACCATTCTTGTGCATCCAATAAGTTCTTTTGTGTCATTGGATTAACATTTAGGTCACTTTCGTCCTCCTTAGGCTTATTCTTTTGCAATTACGGTTTTTAACAAATCTTGTGCATCCAATAGGTGTATTTGTGTAATTGGATTAACATTTAGGTCATTTTCAATGGATTTAAACTTATCAAAACCAAATTTCTTTAAAAGATCATTGCAGTATTTGGTTTGACTTTAGGAAAATACCATTCTTGCTTTGTTTGATTTGAAATCCCAAGAAGTAAGTCAATTCTCCAATTCTACCTTTCATTGTATTTTCAAAATCTTTACAAAGCTTATCATTTGTTGATCCAAATATTATGTCATCAACATAAATTTGTACCAACAGAATGTCTTTTCCTTGTCTTTTGATGAAAAGTGTATTATCCACATTTCCCCTTGAAAACTTTTCTTGTAAGAGGAAATTGCTCAGCTTGTCATACCAAGCTCTTGGAGCTTGTTTCAAGCCATAAATGGCTTTTGTCTGTTTAAACACATGATTTGGAAGTTTAGGATCTTCAAAACCAGGTGTTTGACTCACAAAAACTTCCTCCTGGATGTCTCCATTTTAAAAATGCACTTTTAACATCCATCTGATAAAGTTTAAAGTCCATTATACATGAATAAGCAAGCAGGTTTCATCATAATCTATTCCCTCTTCCTAGTTGTAACCCTTGGCCACTAACCTAGCTTTATTCCTAGTAATAACACCATTCTCATCCATTTTGTTTCTGAACACCCACCTAGTTCCTATGACATGTTTATCCTCTGGTTTTGGAACTAGAGTCTACACTTGATTTCTCTCAAACTGATTGAGCTCCTCTTGCATGGCTACTATCCAGTCATGGTCCATAAGAGCTTCCTTAATGTTTTTGGTTCTATTTGAGAAACAAAGGCAGTAAAGTTGAAAAAATTCTCTAAGTGATTTTCTGGTTGAAACTCCTTTTGAGATCTCTCCAATAATGTTGTCTATGGGATGGTTTTTGGTAAACTTCCATTCTTTGGGTAAATCATCTTCCCTAATAGGTTCTACACAGTCAAGGTTGGTTGGAGGTACAGGTTCACTAGGTTCTATTGGTTCAGACTCTACAATATCATCCAATGAGTTACCAACTATAGAAGGAGTTTTGTTCAAGTTTTCAGCAAACAATTCATCAAACTTTACATGAACTGACTCCTCTATAGTTTTGGTTCTTTTATTGTAGATTCTATAAGCTTTACTAAACTGGGAATACCCTAGAAAGATACCCTCATCTGCCTTAGGATCAAACTTACCTAGATGTTCTTTACCATTGTTTAACACAAAGCACTTACACCCAAAGACCCTAAAGTAAGATATGTTAGGTTTTCTACCCTTGTATAACTCATAGGGAGTCTTTCTAAGTATAGGCCTAATAAGAACCCTATTCACTACATGAGTGGCAGTGTTTATGGCATCAGCCCAAAAGTATTTAGGAAGGTTAGAGTCCTTAAGCATGGTCCTAGCAAGCTCCTCTAAGGATCTATTCTTCCTTTCTACTACTCCATTCTGCTGTGGAGTTCTAGGGGCTGAATATATGTGTTGGATACCATGATGTTCACAGTAGGTTTGAAAAGAATCATTTTGGAATTCACCTCCGTGATCACTTTTAATGGATATGATTTTCTGATTATTCTCATTTTGAACCAAAGTAGCAAATTTCTTAAAAGTTGAGAATGCCTCACTCTTGTGAGTCAGAAAATATGTCCATGTGAACCTAGTGTAATCATCTACCAGCACATACCCATATAGGTTCCCTCTAAAGCTTCTAACCTTAGATGGACCAAACAAGTCCATGTGAACCAACTGTAAGACCCTACTGGTTTGAACTAAGTCTATAGGGGGAAAGAAGACTTAACTCGTTTACTCCTCTCACAAGAGTCACATAACCTATCCTTAGAAAACTTCCTATTTGGGAAACCTAGGACTAACTGCTTTCTAACTAGTCTATTCAAGTGATCCATATGAATATGGGCCACTCTCTTATGCCACAGCCAGTTCTCATCAGCATTTGATAATAAGCAACATATGTCATTTGCAGGTAAGGAATCAAAATCTATCATGTAAATATTGTTAACTCTTTTACCTGTCAATTTCATACCTTTAACTTCCTTATGCTCAAGTGTGCAGCTCATAGAGGTAAAATGTACCTTGAATCCATTGTCACACAGCTGGCTGATACTTAGCAAGTTGTGCTTTAGATCCTTGACATACAGAACATCTTTAATCACTGTAGATGATTTGTTTCCGATGTCTCCAAATCCTAAGATCTTCCCTTTGTTATTGTCACCATATTTGAAAAAGCCTCCTTCCTTTCAAGTTCAGAGACAAGAACATTGACTTGTCTCCAGTCATATGCTTGGAGCATCCACTGTCCAGATACCATGATTGATTCCTGGATGCCAAGCATATCTACAAAAATGAATCAAGTTTTGGATTTAGGTACCCAATTCAAATTGGGTCCTAGGGGTTAGTTTCAAATGCTTGTGACTTAACTTTCCAAATTTGTTTCCATCCTCTGTTGGCAAGTTTTTTCAGTTTGCAATTGAAAACCATATGTCCTTTTTTGCAACAAAAATGACATACAACAGCAGGGGATGATTTCAGATTTGGTCCAGTAAAGTTATCATGCATTTGTTTTGATTTAACAAACTTTTGATGCCCTTTAACATAGCATGTGTTGTTTATAGCCAAGTCCAGTTTTAACATTTAGATTTCTTTGATTTCTAAGAAGTCTATCTAAGTTGTTCTTACCACTGTTAAACTTAGCTACATCACATTTCAATGCACATGCTTCTTTTTTCAATTCTTCATTTATGTCTCTAAGAGACTCATGCTTCAAATTGATTTCATCATACAACATGCATTTCTCTTCTAGCAGTTTCTTAGTACTGATTAATTGTTTGAGAACACTAACATATTCAGTGTGCAATTCATTAAAGGCATCATGCAGTTCATCATACGATGGATTAGAGGTTGTACTTACCTCGCTGTCAGATTCTGAGTCAGTATTTTCCATGAGACACAAGTTAGCTTCCTCATCTTCAGAATCATCAGATGAATCTTCATCATTGTTGTTCCAGGCAATATAAGCTCTCTTTGTTGAAGGTTGTTGATCCTTTCCTTTGGTCATTACAGGCTTGTTTTTGTTCTGCAGTTTATAACACTCAGATCTGATGTGACCTGTTTTACCACATTCATAGCAAGTTATGACTTTGCTATCATTGGTATCACTTTTGCTGAAGCCTTTAGTCTTTGAATTTTGTGGTTTTCTTACTCTTTTAACTTAAACGATTTTCAAAACAAACATTAAGTAAACAGAAATATTAAGAGATTCTCCTTTCTTAATACTCTTTTAACTTAAACGATTTCCAAACGAACATTAAGTAAACAAGACATTAAGAGATTCCCCATTCTTAATACTCATTTAACTCTAATGGTTTTCAAATTCCACACAAAACAACTCAAACATATTATCAAATTCAATCCATGATCCACACCAAAACACATCAATTCATTTCTCCACAAAACCAACCATACACATATCAAATTTCATCAGTATTAATTAAGAACACGTCAAATACGACGAACACAAATCAACACAATCCACCACTCAAACACAACAAGTTTCATTTACCCAAAATCATACATAGATGAGTTTAAATTCATTTTCCACGAAACATTCATCAATATAACCAAAACCTAACTCTAAGACTTTACCCATAAAGCCTTAGATTCATTTTCCCCCAAGTCAACACTCTGACCCTAACAAAATTCTTTTCCACACAATCACAGATAAGTCCCTAAATGCAAACTAATGTTTGGAAGGAGCCCTTACCTTCACGTTAGCTTGAACGTTCGATTACGGTGCCGCGAGTAAATCCGGTAAATCTCTACTCGCAACGTCGCCTCCAAAGTTGGTTCCCTAGCACCGTAGCGTGGTAGTGAGCAACTTTCCCTTCTATCTCTTCGCGAAATGAAGCTTAGATCTAGATGAATCGGGAGGTTTGTGTTTTTACGGTTTTGAAATCCCTAATACCATTTTTCTTCGTTTTCGAAACAACGAGGAACAGTGAAGTTGAGAAATCCTTGTCCTATCACCCACCAAGCCTTGGGTTTCTATTCTTGAACAAAAGGGGAAACAAAGGAAGCAAAATGAATAAAAATGGAGGAAGGAGGAAGAAGCTTCGCGCGAGGAGAGGAAGAAGATGGAAATGTAGTTTTCTCTCCTTTCTCTTTCTTTCTTTTGTTTTCTTTCCTTTTCCTTCTTTCTTTCTATATCTATATATGTATATATATATATATATATTATATATATTATTAATTACTTTTTAACAATATCTCAAATATCTAGATATTTGTTAAATTACCATTTCACCCGTAAGCATTAAATTCTTCGTAAAAGGTTCACCGCAGTTAATTTAATTTATTCATCAACGAGTAATTCTAATCGGCATCAAAATATCTTTTTGATCATATAAACTCCAAAATATTAATAACTTTGGCTAAAAAGCCTCCGAGCCAATATCCAAAATACACAAAAATACATAAGTATACTTTAAAATTATGGGTCTTACATTACTACCTCCCTAAAATTAGTTTCGTCCTCGAAACTATGCGTGATAAAAACTCTGGGTGTTGTTCTCTAATCTTGCTCTCCAGTTCCCAAGTCCAAGTCGCATCTCCAGTAATTGGGTTCCAAATCACCTTGACCAACGAAACATCCTTGGTCCTCAATCTCTTAATCTTCCGGTCATCAATTCTCACAGGTGGTACCTCGAATGACAAGTTATCCTTCAGTTGGATTGTGTATGGTTCGATCACATGAGATGGATCTGCAAGATATTTCCTCAATTGTGACACATGAAACACGTCATGAATATTGGACAGTATCGGAGGCAATGCAATCCGATAAGCAACAGGCCCAATTCGCGCAGAAATCTTGTATGTCCCAAATGAATTTCGGAGTCAATTCTTCGTTTCAAAATCAAGGCTCACCTACTCAGTAGTAGGTGTGACTCTCCAGAAATACATCGGTTCACCCTGTTCGAATTCTAAAAGTCGCGACGCCGTCGCGTAACTTTGCTGACGATCTTGTGAAGTCTTCATTCTTTCTCTTGATCTTCTTTACCTTAGTAGCCGTAGTCTGTTGCACCATCTCTGGTCCGACAATCATATTTTCACTGTCCTTATACCAACACAAGGGCGTTTGACACTTGCGCCCATATAAAGCCTCATATGCCAAATTTCCAATACTTGCATGGAAACTATTGTTGTAAGTGAACTCAAATCAATGGAAGTACATCATCCCAACTTCCTCTATCATCTAATACACATGCTCTCAACAGATCTTCCAGGGACTGATTCGACTTTCAGTCTGCCCGTCCGTTTGTGGATGGTAAGCTGAACTCAATCGTAGTTTCGTTCTCAACGCTTCGTGCAATGCCTCCCAAAAATGTGATGTGAACTTCAGATCACGGTCGATACAATACTCGATGGTAACCCCGTGTAACCTCACAATTTCAGCAATGTAGATCTCTGTTAGCTGATCTACCTTATAGGTGGTCTTTACTGGCAAAAGGGGCGGATTTAGTCAGTCGATCCACTATCACCCATATAGAATCATTCTTTCTCCTTGTTTTAGGCAATCCAGTTATGAAATCCATGGAAATGTTGTCCCACTTCCATTCGGGTATATCTCAGGGTTGCAACATCCCAGCAGGTCGCTGATGTTCCACCTTCGCTTTCTGACAAGTTAGACAAGTCGATACATACTCCGCTACATGTCTCTTCATTCCTGCCACCAATAATTCTGCTCAAATCCTGATACATCTTTGTTGCTTCCAGGATGAATACTCAACTTACTCTTATAAGCATCTTCTAAAATTGTTTTCTTCATATCTGTAATTCCTGGTACCAAATCCTACCATTACATCGCAAAATATTATCTGATCCAATCTTGAACTCAGTTGTCTTTCCTTGCCCTATAGGTTCCTCTTCTGTTGTATTAAGATGTCATCTTGAGAATTTGCAATGTCTTCAAGTAGTCCACTTGAAATCTTAATCATTCTGAATTTCAAATATCCCGGTGCAAACTCTAACGTTCAAGTGTAGGTCTCTAAAAGCTTCCCACAAACTCTTGTTGTCTAGCCATAATCGTTGAAGGACACTGATACACTTCTTCTACTCAACGCATCAGCCACTACATTGGCCCTTCCCCTGGTGGGTACTAGCAATGTGAAATCAAAATCTTGAGAGTCTCCATCCATTCGTCTCTGGCGCATGTTCAACTCCTCTGATCAAAAAATATATTTCAAACTTTTATGGTCACTGAACACGGTGAACGTGCACCCATATAAATAGTGCCTCCAGATCTTCAATGCAAAAACAACCGCAGCAAGCTCCAAATCATGATAGATAGTTTCTCTCATGAATCTTCAAATTGCCTTGAGGCATAAGCTACAGCTTTCTTGTGTTGCATCAGAACACATCCCAAACCTTGGTGAGATGCATCACAAATAAACTTCATAGGGTTCATCTGATTGCGGTAATACCAACACTGGTGAGGTCGTCAATTTTTCTCTTTAGTAATTGAAAAATTTTCCTCACACTTCTCCGTCCATGCGAACGGTTGATCTTTCTGGTAAGTTGTGTCAGTGGAGCCACATCTTAGCAAAACCTTCAATAAACCTCTTGTAGTACCACTGCCAGTCCTACAAAACTTCGTATGTCAGTGACAGTTTGAGGCTGTTTCCAAGCAAGAACACCTCAATCTTATCCGGATCTACACGTTTCCTTCCTTGGTTATCACATGTCCTAACGACGGAAGTCTTCTAATCCTCTTGACTCTGCAGCCCGAATCTCTCTTCCCCTCTTTTCAAGATCACGTTGAGTCTTGGCAGCAGTCTGTGCAGCAACAGTAAGCAGCCATGTTATTCATAGCCTCCGCCATTCGATCGTCCCTATTAGCATTGGCTCTTGGAACGTCATCCCTGTTCTTGGCGGCATGGTTTCTCCTATAAAACCAATCATCAAGTAGAGTCTTAACACTACTCAAATAATTCCAAAACTAGCTTCGAACACTTATCAACACATAATAATTATTGCGGACCTGCCAACTCCACCCACCTAAACAACCGACGCATGATCAGAATAACAACTCCCAACTTACAGGTTGACCTACAATCTATAACCAAGGCTCCACAGCCCCCAAGAAAACCAAACCAAAAGCTCTGAACCATAATTGTAGCACTCCGGAATTTCAAAGCGAGGTGTCATTTTTTTTTTCAAAAGAGATTAAAATAAAACAGAGAAATAATAAGGAAATACTTTGGATAAATAATTGAGTCATTATAAATTTACAAGCAGTGGAAAAGTTTCTCAAAATATGAATCCAAAATATTTACACATCAAAAAAGTGGTACATGGACCCCATCATAATAAAATGTCAACACACAAATAATAGTAAAGGTACAGTTTTCCGGTTCAAAATAACGTAATCCAAAAGAAAGACATATGTTCCCTCTATGTCATCCTAATCTGATCATTCTACAAAAAAAAAACTATAGCTATACACCCTGAGTGATCTCCACGGCCCCGTGAGATCCTCCTAACATAACTCCTGTCAAGCATTCCCATCTACATTACCATCCGTAGGGTACGAACCTGTAGGATCGTCATGTCTCTCATATGAGAGCAAAGCCCAGATTCCCACAATAGTTGTAAAGGGTCACCAACCGAAATTAACAGTTTAACACATAACATTTAAGTTTTTAAAATGCACAAAATAACCTTTCAACTAAGCATGCACCTTAAAAGGATTTTATCCATATGCTAAAAGTTCATATAATGCTTGCCAAATGAAAATGAAGTCAAAATAAGTCTTAAATCAATCAAGTAATAAACAATTGGCCATTCCATTGATAAACCAATTGAACAATCGATCATCTAAACTCAAAATAAGCATTTCCAATGAGTCAATCGATTGGGAAAATCGATTTGGATGAAGGGTTTTATTGAAAACTGAACTCTGGCTTAAATCAATCGATTGGGAAATCGATTGAATGAAAAACTGAGCCCCGTGTGTTAAAGCCAATCGATTGCCAAATCGATTTTGTCAAAATGGTTGAGCTCCTGCAATAAAGTCAATCGATTTGCCAAATCGATTTCTTAAATGGTTTTGAAAGACAGATTACAAAATCGATTAGCAATCGATTTTGTCAAATTGGCGAAGTCCCTGCAACTCATCAAATCGATTGGGAAATCGATTTCCCTGTATATTCGTCCAAAAATACATAAACTAACTCAATATAATTCATACACAATTCCACATCTTAACACTTAGCAATTCCACACGATCACACGACAAATTGGGTTTCGAAATAGTTTTACTATCCATACACACTTACACACGATAACAATACATAACACTTAGCAATTCCAACACATTTACCATGGCAAATTTGAGTTTCGAAATAGTTTACAATCAGTCACACTTACACACAAAATCAATACATAACACTTAATCATAACTTGATTCAAACACGACTCGTGTGCCAAGCACCCTAATGCAATGCGTATATGCCAAAATGCATGGACTCGGAATTCAAAACCAAAACCCTCCTCGAAGGGGCCATAAATCATAATTGTACCGCCTATCGCAGGCCAAAGTACCAATTACTAAGGTGCCACCTATCACGAGTCAGCACGATTTACTAAAAGTGTAAATCGTAAACGTACCACCTATCACGGGTCAGTACTATTTACCGAGGTGCCACCTATCACGGGTCAGCACGATTTACTAAAGAAAAGCATAAATCGTAAACGTATCGCCTATCACAGGCCAAAGTACTATTTACCGAGGTGCAACCTATCACGGGTCAACACAATTTACCAAAAACGTAAATCGTAAACGTACCACCTATCACGGGTCAGTACTGTTTACTGAGGTGCCACCTATCACGGGTCAGCACGATTTACCAAAATGAAATGCATGAGCATACACTGACTCCATCCACAATAATAGTTAAGCAAATGCAGATATTAAAAGATTCCCCATTTTTAATACTCATTTAACTTAAACGATTTTTCACAACAAACATTAAACAAACAGAAATATTAAAGATTCCCCATTCTTAATACTCTTTTAACTTAAACGATTTTCAAAACAAACATTAAGTAAACAGAAATATTAAGAGATTCCTCATTCTAATACTCTTTTAACTTAAACGATTTCCAAAACGAACATTAAGTAAACAAGACATTAAGAGATTCCCCATTCTTAATACTCATTTAACATAATGGTTTCAAATTCCACACAAAACAACTCCAAAACATATTATCAAATTCAATCCACGATCCACACCAAAACACATCAATTCATTCTCCACAAAACCAACCATACACATATCAAATTTCATCAGTATTAGTTAAGAACACGTCAATACGACGCACAAAAATCAACACAATCCACCACTCAAACACAACAAGTTTCATTTACTCAAATCATACATAGATGAGTTAATTCATTTTCCACGAAACATTCATCAATATAACCAAAACCTAACTCTAAGACTTTACCAATAACACTCTAACCACTGACAAAATCTTTTCCACACAATCACAGATAAAGTCCCTAACTGCAAACTAAAAGTTTCGAAGAGCCCTTACCGTTCACATTAGCTTTACGTTTCGATTACGTTACCCACTTCGAGTAAATCCGGTAAAATCTCCGCTCGCAACGTTGCCTCCAAAGTTGGTTCCCTAGCAACGTAGCGTGGTAGTGAGCAACTTTCCCTTCAATCTCTTCGCGGAACGAAGCTTAGATCTAGATGAATCGGGGAGGTTTGTGTTTTTACGGTTTTGAAATCCCTAATACCGTTTTTCTTCGTTTTCGAAAACAACGAGGAACAGTGAAGTTCCAAAATATTAATAACTTTTGGCTAAAAAGCCTCCGAGCCAATATCCAAAATACACCAAATACATAAAGTATACTTTAAAATTATGGGTCTTACATCATTGAATTAACATTTAATGTCATTTTTCGTCCTCCATAGGCTTATTCTAGTCTAATTAGGTTTTTTTTTTTACCAATCTTGTGTATCCAATAGGTTCATTTGTGTCAATTGATTTAACATTTAGGTCATTTTCTCATCGTAGGATTATTCTAGTCCAATTAGGGTTTTTAACCAATCTTGTGCATCCAATGCATGTGTTTTATGTCCTTGGATTAATATTTAGGTCATTTTATTCTTCCCTAGCCTTATTCTTGTCCAATTAGGGTTTTTAACCAATCTTGTGCATCCAATAGGTGTGTTTGTGTCATTGGATTAAAAAATATAGGTCATTTTTTATCCTCCTTAGCCTTATTGTTGTCCAATTAGGTATTTTTAACCCAATCTTGTGCCAATCTTGTGCATCCAATAAGTTCATTTGTGTCATTGGATGAACATTAGGTCATTTTCGTCCTCACATTAGGTCATTTTATTCTTGTCCAATTAGGGTTTCTAACCTATCTTGTGCACCCATATTTAGGTCATTTTCGTTAGGTGATATTGGATTAATCAGTTACGTCATTTTCGTCCTCCCTAGGCTTATTCTTGTCCAATTAGGGATTTTAACCAATCTTGTGCATCAATAAGTTCATTTGTGTCATTGATGAAACATTTAGGTCATTTTCGTCCTCCCTAGGCTTATTCTTGTCCAATTAGGGTTTTTAACCAATCTTGTGCATCCAATAGGTTCATTTGTGTCATTGGATTAACATTTAGGTCATTTTCGTCCTCCCTAGGCTTATTCTTGTCCAATTAGGGTTTTTAACCCAATCTTGTGCATCCAATAAGTTCATTTGTGTCATTGGATGAACATTTAGGTCATTTTTCGTCCTCCCTAGGCCTTATTCTTGTCCAATTAGGGTTTTTAACCAATCTTGTGCATCCAATAGTTCATTTGTGTCATTGGATGAACATTTAGGTCATTTCGTCCTCCCTAGGCTTATTCTTGTCCAATAAGGGTTTTTAACCAATCTTGTGCATCCAATAAGTTCATTTGTGTCATTGGATGAACATTTAGGTCATTTTCGTCCTCCCTAGGCTTATTCTTGTCCAATTAGGGTTTTTAACCAATCTTGTGCATCCAATAAGTTCATTTGTGTCATTGGATGAACATTTAGGTCATTTTCGTCCTCCCTAGGCTTATTCTTGTCCAATTAGGGTTTTTAACAATCTTGTGCATCCAATAAATTCATTTTGTCATTGGATTAACATTTAGGTCATTTCGTCCTCCCTAGGCTTATTCTTGTCCAATTAGGGTTTTTAACCAATCTTGTGCATCCAATAAGTTCATTTGTGTTTCATTGGATGAACATTTAGGTCATTTTCGTCCTCCCTAGGCTTATTCTTGTCCAATTAGGGTTTTAATCAATCTTGTGCATCCAATAAGTTCATTTGTGTCATTGGATGAACATTTAGGTCATTTTCGTCCTCCCTAGGCTTATTCTTGTCCAATTAGGGTTTTTAACCAATCTTGTGCATCCAATAAGTTCATTTGTGTCATTGGGATGAACATTTAGGTCATTTTCGTCCTCCCTAGGCTTATTCTTGTCCAATTAGGGTTTTTAACCAATCTTGTGCATCCAATAAGTTCATTTGTGACATTGGATGAACATTTAGGTCATTTCGTTCCTCCCTAGGCTTATTCTTGTCCAATTAGGGTTTTTTAACCAATCTTGTGCATCCAATAAGTTCATTTGTGTCATTGGATTAACATTTAGGTCATTTTCGTCCTCCCTAGGCTTATTCTTGTCCAATTAGGGTTTTTAACCAATCTTGTGCATCCAATAATGTTCATTTGTGTCATTGGATTAACATTTAGGTCATTTTCGTCCTCCCTAGGCTTATTCTTGTCCAATTAGGGTTTTTAACCAATCTTGTGCATCCAATAAGTTCATTTGTGTCATTGATTTAACATTTAGGTCATTTTCGTCCTCCCTAGGCTTATTCTTGTCCAATTAGGGGTTTTTAACCAATCTTGTGCATCCAATAAGTTCATTTGTGTCATTGGATGAACATTTAAGGTCATTTTCGTCCTCCTAGGCTAATTCTGTCCATTAGGGTTTTTAACCAATCTTGTGCATGCCAATAAGTGCATTTGTGTCATTGGATGAACATTTAGGTCATTTTCGTCCTCCCTAGGTTATTCTTGTCCAATTAGGGTTTTTTAACCAATTCTTGTGCATCCAATAAGTTCATTTGTGTCATTGGATGAACATTTAGGTCATTTTCGTCCTCCCTAGGCTATTCTTGTCAATTAGGGTTTTTAACCCAATCTTGTGCATCCAATAAGTTCATTTGTGTCATTGGATGAACATTTAGGTCATTTTCGTCCTCCCTAGGCTTATTCTTGTCCAATTAGGGTTTTTTAATAATAATCTTGTGCAATGGAATAGGTGTCTCCTAGTTATGTGTCATTGGATGAACATTTAGGTCATTTTCGTGGACCTCCATTTCGTAGGCTTATTCTTGTCCAATTAGGGTTTTTAACCAATCTTGTGCATCCAATAAGTTCATTTGTGTCATTGGATGAACATTTAGGTCATTTTCGTCCTCCCTAGGCTTATTCTTGTCAATTAGGGTTTTTAACCAATCTTGTGCATCCAATAAGTTCATTTGTGTGTCATTGGATTAACATTAGGTCATTTTCGTCCTCCTAGTGCTAGGCTTATTGGTGGATCCAATAGGTCCAATTAGGTCATTTTAACCAATCTTGATGCATCCAATAAGTTCATTTGTGTAATTGGATGAACATTTAGGTCATTTTCGTCCTCCTAGGCTTATTCTTTGTCCAATTAGGGTTTTTAACCAATCTGTGCATCCAAAGTTCATTTGTTGTCATTGGATGAACATTTAGGTCATTTTCGTCCTCCCTAGGCTTATTCTTGTCTAATCCAATAAGTTCATTTGTGTCAATGGAACATTAGGTGCCTTTTTAACCAATCTTGTGCATCCAATAGTTCATTTGTGTAATTGGATGAACATTTAGGTCATTTCGTCCTCCCTAGGCTTATTCTTGTCCAATTAAGTTTAACAATTGCCATCCAAAAGTTACATTGTGTCATAGAGATAAATTAGGTCATTTTCGTCCCTCCTAGCTTATTCTTGTCCAATTCGGGTTTTAACCAATCTTGGCATCCAAATGTTCATGGGTCATTGGATTAACATTTAGGTCAGTTTTCGTCCTCCCTAGGTTATTCTAGTCCAATTAGGGTTTTTAACCAATCTTGTGCATTCCAACAGGTTGTTTGTGTCAATTGGCATGACATATTAGGTATTTCGTCCCTCCCTATGCTTATTCTGTCCAATTAGGGTTTTTAATCAATCTCGTGCACTCCAAATATGTTCATTTGTGTCATTGATTAAAACATTTACGTCATTTTTCGTCCTCCCCTAGGTTTATTCCAGTTCAATTAGGTTTTTAACCAAACTTGTGCATCCAAAAGGTTTGTTTGTCATTGGATGAACGTTTAGTAATTTTCGTCCTCCCTATACTTATCTCTTGGCCAATCAGGTTTTAACCAATCTTGCGCAAGCAATAAGTTCATTTGTGTCATTGGATTAACATTTAGGTCATTTTCGTCCTCCCTAGGCTTATTCTTGTCCATTAGGGTTTTTAACCAATCTTGTGCATCCAATAAGTTCATTTGTGTCATTGGATGAACATTTAGGTCATTTTCGTCCTCCCTAGGCTTATTCTTGTCCAATTAGGGTTTTAACCAATCTTGTGCATCCAATAAGTTCATTTGTGTCATTGGATGAACATTTAGGTCATTTTCGTCCTCCCTAGGCTTATTCTTGTCCAATTAGGGTTTTTAACCAATCTTGTGCATCCAATAAGTTCATTTGTGTCATTGGATGAACATTTAGGTCATTTTCGTCCTCCTAGGCTTATTCTTGTCCAATTAGGGTTTTTTAACCAATCTTGTGCATCCAATAAGTTCATTTGTGTCATTGGATGAACATTTAGGTCATTTTCGTCCTCCCTAGGCTAGGCTTATTCTTGTCCAATTAGTTTTTTTAACCAATCTTGTGCATCCAATAAGTTCATTTGTGTCATAAGTTGGCATTGGAACATTTTGGTCATTTTGTCCTCCCATGTTTATTCTTGCGTCGAATTAGGTTTTTAACCAATCTGGATGCATCCTATAGGTGTCTTTTGTCATTGGATTGACATTTAGGTCATTTTCATCCTTCCTAGAATACTTCTTGTGAATACGGGTTTTTAGAACCAATCTGTGCATGCAATAGTGTTCTTTGTGTGTCATTGGATGACATTTAGGTCATTTTCGTCCTCCCTAGGCTTATTCTTGTCCAATTAGGGTTTTTAACCAATCTTGTGCATCATCAATAAGTTCATTTGTGTGTCATTGGATGAACATTTAGGTCATTTTCGTCCTCCCTAGGCTTATTCTTGTCAAATTAGGGTTTTTAACCAATCTTGTGCATCCAATAAGTTCATTTGTGTCATTGGATGAACATTTAGGTCATTTTCGTCCTCCCTAGGCTTATTCTTGTCCAATTAGGGTTTTTAACCAATCTTGTGCATCCATAAGTTCATT
>PGTU02000063.1:0-189187 GCA_002896215.2 Cicer echinospermum | reverse complement strand
GTGTATCCAGTATTTCTGTTTGTGTCATTGATTAACATTCTAGTTTAATCAGGGTTATTTACCAATCTTGGGCATCCAATACGTGTATTTGTGTCATTGGATTGACATTTAAGTCGTTTTCATCCTCCGTAGGCTTATTCTATTCCAATTAGAGTTTTAACCAATCTTGTGCATCCAATATGTGTGATGTGTCATAGGATTAACATTTAGGTCATTTTTTCGTCCCTAGGTTTATTCTAGTCCAATTAGGATTATTAACCAATCTTGTACATCCAATATGTTCATTTGTGTCATTGGATTAACATTTAGGTCATTTTCCTCCTCGTAGGCTTATTCTAGTCCATTTAGGGTTTTTAACCATTCTTTTGAATCCAATAAGTTCATTTGTGTCATTGGATTAACATGTAGGTCATTTTTCGTCTTCCCTAGGCTTATTCTAGTCCAATTAGGGTTTTAACCATTCTTGTGCATCCAATATGTGTGTTTGTGTCATTGGATTACCAATTAGGTCATATTCATCATCCTTAGGCTTATTCTAGTCCAATAAGGGTGTTTAACCAATCTTGTGCATTCAATACGTGTATTGTGTCATTGGATTAACATTTAGGTGATTTTCGTCCTCCTTAGGCTTATTCTAGTCTAATAAGGGTTATTAACCAATCTATTGCATCCAATACGTGTGTTTGTGTCATTGGATCATTATTTAGGTAAATTTCTTCCTCCCTATGCTTATTCTAGTCCATTTAGGGTTTTTAACCAATCTTGTGCATCCAATACGTGTGTTTGTCTCATTGATCATTATTTAGGTCATTTTCGTCCTCCCTAGTCTTATTCTAGACCAATTAGGGGTTTTTAATCAATCTTCTCCATCCAATAGGTGTGTTTGTGTCATTGGATTAACACTTAGGTCATTTTTGTCCTCCCTATGCTTATTCAAGTCCAATTAGGGTTCTTAACCAATCTTGTGCATCCCAACATGTGTGTTGGTGTCGTTGGATTAACATTTAAGTCATTTTCGTCTTCCCTAGGCTTATTCTTATCCAATTAGGGTTTTTGACCAATCTTGTGCATCCAAGTGTGTGTTTGTGTCATTGGATTAACATTTAAGTCGTTTTCGTCCTCCCTATGCTTATTCTAGTCCAATTAGTGTTTTTAACCAATCTTGTGCATCCAATTTGTGTGTTTGTGTCATTGGATTAACATTTAGGTCATTTTTTGTCCTCCCTAGTCTTATTCTAGTCGAATTAGGTTTATTAACCAATCTTGTGCATCCAATACGTGTGTTTGTGTCATTGGATCATTATTTAGGTCAATTTTGTCCTCCCTATGCTTATTCAATCCATTTAGGGATTTTAACCAATATTGTGCATGCAATAAGTTCATTTGTGTCAGTGGATTAACATTTAAGTCCATTTCGTCCTCCCTATGCTTATTATAGTCCATTTAGGATAACCAATCTTGTGCATCCAGTATGCGTGTTTGTGTCATTGGATTAACATTTAGTTAATTTTTTGTCTTCCTTAGACTTATTCTAGTCTAGTTAGGGTTATTTACCAATCTTTTGCATCCAATATGTGTGATTGTGTCAATGGATTAACATTTAAGTCCTTACGTCCTCCCTAAACTTATTCTAGTCCAATTAAGGTTATTAACCAATCATGGGCATCCAATACGTGTGTATGTGTCATTGGATCAACATTTTGTCAATTTTCATCCTCCCTAGGCTTACTATAGTCCATTTAAGGTTTTTAACCAATCATGTGAATCCAATAGATGTGTTTGTGTCATTGGATTATAACTTAGTTCATTTTCGTTTTCCATGTGCTTATTCTCGTCCAACTAGGGTTTTTAACCAATCTTGTGCATCCAATATGTGTGTTTGTGTCATTAGATTATTGTTTTGGTCATTTTCATCCTCCCTATGCTTATTCTAGTCAATTTAGGGTTTTTAACGAATCTTGTGCATCCAATAAGTTCAATTGTGCCATCGTATTAACATTTAGATCATTTACGTCCTCCTTAAGCTTATTCTAGTCCAATTAGGGTTTTTAATCAATCTTGTGCATCCAATAGGTGTGTTTGTATTATTGGATTAACACTTAGGTCAGATTCGTCCTCCCTATGGGTATTTTAGTCCAATTAGGGATTTTAACCAATCATGTGCAACCAATATGTTTGTTTGTGTCATTGGATTAACATTTAGGTCATTTTCGTCCTCCCTAGGCTTATTCTAGTCCAATTATTGTTCTTAACCAATCTTGTGCATCCAATATGTGTGTTGGTGTCATTGGATTAACATTTAAGTCATTTTCGTCTTCCCTATGCTTATTCTAGTCCAATTTAGGGTTTTTAACCAATCTTGTGCATCCAATATGTGTGTTTGTGTCATAGGATTAACATTTAAGTCATTTTTCATCTTCCTATGCTTATTCTAGTCCAATTAGGGTTTTTAACCAATCTTGTGCATCCAATAAGTGTGTTTGTGTCATTGGATCATTATTTAGGTCAATTTTGTCCTCCATGTGCTTATTCTAGTCCATTTAATGTTTTTAACCAATATTGTGCATCCAATAAGTTCATTTGTGTCATTGTATTAACATTTAAGTCATTTCGACCTTCCTAGGCTTATTCTAGTCCAATTAGGGTTTTTTAATAATCTTGTGCATCCAATATGTGTGTTTGTGTCATTGGATTAACATTTAGCTTATTTTCGTCCTCCCTAGGCTTATTCTAGTCCAATTAGGTTTAGTAACTAATCTTGTGCATCCAATACGTGTGTTTGTGTCATTGGATTATTGTTTAGGTCATTTTCGTCGTCCATATGCTTATTCTAGTTCATTTAGGGTTTTTAACAAATCATGTGCATCCAATAAGTTCATTTGGATCATTGGATTAACATTTAGGTCGTTTTCGTCCTCCCTAGGCTTATTGATAGCGTTTCAGCAAGTGTACTGAATCGTTGCAAGTAATAATAAAACGGTAGTACCGAGTGTCGAACTCAAGGATTGCGTTTTACTATTGAATTATATTTAGTTACTAAAATTGAACAAAAGGTTCCCAAGTTGATTGAAATAATATTTAAAATTGACAGCAGTAGTAAAATTGATCTTTTATAAATTGAGAAAAATGTTAGGGATGAGTTTCACTTCGAATGCAACCTTGGTGTCTAATTTGATCCTTGTTATTGAATTCCTTTATTGAATTATTACCGAATTCTCTTTATTATTCTTGCCCTAATGTCTTAGTGACAGAACCTTTAATTCCAAAGTAACCCCTAATTCCTTAGTAGATTTAAGATTAGAATTAAGCATTACCGTATAGAAATTCTCCTATAAATTATTGCTTTGCAACTAATTTAATTGGTTTCATGACATGCACCTATGTCTAGACTACAAATTCATTAATTTCTCATCTCAAGCATTCGTAAAGTCCACTTCCATTTCAAAATACAAATCGTAGAACATTTTAATGTTGATCAAGCAAAAAAGAATTAAGCACAGAGATGAGAAAAATCATTCAATAAACTCATTCATATAACCAGAAATCAAATCATAAAAATAAGGGTTTCATCTTGTTACACTCATCCCTAACAAATAGGGTTTAGTTTACTCATGACAGAAATAAAAGAGATAAAGATTAGAGAAGGATTACAAGAAGGATTCATGAATGATTCTTGATAAAACTGCTCCAATGATGTTAGAAACGGCCGTCTTTGAGTTTCTATGCTAGGGCACAAGTCTCCCAACTTCCCAATAGTCAAAAAGATGCTTTAAACAGTAAAAAATCTGCGTTTTTATGGTTGTTGGTGCGGTCGCGTGCCCCAGGCGCGCTTGGACGCGCTCAGCGCGTTTGGACAATAGCAGATGCTGGAAAAAGCGCTTGGCTTGCACTTGGGCGCGCTCGGGCGCTCAACATCTGCTGTCCGGCGTATATTGCATTGTTCGCCTCTTTCGAGTCTGAATTCGGTTCCGGTGTCTTCATGAAAGTTGTAGCTATGGATCTTAGCTTTCATTTGCACTTGGTTTGACCCCAATTGAACATCTACAACTCCAGATATGGCTGAAATACTTTACATATGTCATGTTGATTTCTCACCAAAATTCAGCACTGCACTAAAACAAAACGCAATGTAAAAATTACGACAATTCCTACTTAATCAACCAAATAAAAACACAAAACATTTTATCAACTCAAAGAACAAAAATTAACAAAATATATCAAATAAATCCTTAATTTAACTATTGATTGAGGATAAATAAGACTAAAATAGTTGGAAAATATGCATATGATGAAGAGTCATCACAACCCCAAACTTAATCTATTGCTTGTCCCAAGCAACAATTAATTTCATATTTGGTCATGTTAAATGCACACTTAAATTCAATTTCTCAAATTACATCAAACTCAAATTTCAAAGTTCTTTGTTACTGCAAAACATTCATCATGCTATATGGTTGTTTTCAAAATAAAGACAACAAGATTTGTAAACCTTGGCATTCATTCATCAAAAACAACTCTCTCTTCACTACAATCTTACCAAAATTTCTCTCAAGTGTTTAGAAGGGTTATAAATTTATCACTCAAATCCTAGAACATGCATCACGCTACCAATAGGCTTGAAAAAATTCTAGTTAGCAATCACAATGCAGGTAAACACATACATTTTTTGAGGACTTTCGGGTTGTAATGGGGCTTAGGTAAGGGTACGGACATTTTAGGATAGTAGGCTTTACCACTTGGAGTTAGGCATACATTTCCACCTTATTCTACCATTTTTTTTCTTCATCTTTTCATTATGGAGATTCTCAGACATGACAAAAGAACCAAGAAGATTTTATTTTTTATTTTTTTACCAAAGTGGATTGAATTTTTTTTTTCTTTTTATTTTTTTTATTCTCTTTTTGTGAGAATCACCACCCCAAACTTAAAAAGTTGCTATCCCATGAGCAACCCCAAACTTAGAATTTATCAAGACAAGAATTTTTTTTTCTACCTAACTCCAAGTAAGGTGATTTAATTAAAGTCAGGTGTTTTGCTTGTAATGTGGCTAGTAACCGAAATAAAAGGGCAAGGCTCAAAGGGGCTAGCAAAGGTTAAAATTTTCATAGGATAGTTAGAAAGGCTCAAACGACCAATAAAATTGCCTCAATGTATGCATAAATTACAAGTGATGCAAGTCAGAATTAGTGCAAGTTCTAGACGGATAACACATGTCTGGATAATCACACAACAAAGAATTTAAGTGTTTAGGCTCAAAAGCTCACAGCTAGGATAATAAGAGAGAGTATGAACAATCAAAATAAAGCCAACATGCTTCTGAAAAGTTAAAATTGTATTTTTTGAAAAATTGATGGCATATTAGCCTTCTACAACCATTTAGTAATCAAGAATGCATGCATTAGGAAGGCTTGTCGACTTGAGCAATAACATAATCTAAGAAATAAAATTTTAACTTGCGAAATCACAAACAAAAATTTTAAGATTAAGTGCAAGTCAGTACGACTGTTTCATCATAGTACACATTTAGTGAAAGGAAAAAAAAAAACATGAGGAGATGAAAGTCAACATATACTGACATTAAACAAAGAAAATGAGAAAACGGAAAGCAACAAGACAACCAACAAAAAGAAAAAGAAAAAAGAAAGAAAACTTCTCTTAGTTTAGTAGTTCAATGATTCTCGTTTAGATCATCCGCTCTTGTTCCGCTATGGTCGCCAGTATACTGGTGAGGTGCAAATAGATCAGCCTCCTGGTGTCTAAAAAGTGCTTCAGGCGCGCTTGGGCGCGCGTTCTGTCATTTGGAGCTGTACAATCGCTTCTTAACGCATCTTTTTTATTCATTGCTCATACCAAACATCAAAACTAAGAGAACTAGAAATTAGAGACTAAAATTGGAACTAAATGGAGTAAAATAAATCTAAAATGCAATAAATAAATACGGTGTAAAGGATATAAATTGGGTTGCCTCCCAATAAGCGCTCGTTTAGTGTCTTGAGCTTGACGTCTAAACTACTGTCAAGGTGGCATATATGACAGGAAGAACACATCATCCTTCTTTTTTTTTGTTTGGTAGAAATTCCATGAACTTAAGAAATAAAGATGTTGTTTCCATGTCCTTTTCAATTGGACATTGATGAACAAGGCATAGATTGAATCTCGAACTTTATCAATCTCTTCTTTTTTCTTTTCCTCGTTCGTCTTTTCCTCTAGCTTATCTTCTTCTACCACAACAATGAAATTATCTTCAATCTTCAACTTCTCCTCCATCTTCTCAAACTTAACCACTTGTTTAAATAACCTCTCACATTGAGTTTCAAATATGTGTGTTTGTGTCATTGGATTAACATTTAAAGATGTGAGTTTCAAATAACCTCCCACATTGATTTAACCACTTGTGGATCCAATATGTGTGTTTGTGTCATTGGATTAACATTTAAGTCCTTTTTCGTCCTCCCTAGTCTTATTTCCAGTCCAATTAGGGTTTTTAATCAATCATTTGCATCCAATAGGTATGTTTGTGTCATTGGATTAACACATAGGTCATTGTCGTCCGCCCTATGCTTATTCAACTTCAATTAGTGTTTTTTAACTGATCTAGTGCATCCAATATGTGTGTTGGTGTCATTGGATTAACATTTAAGTCATTTTCGCCTTCCCTAGGCTTATTCTAGTCCAATTAGGGTTTTTTAACCAATCTTGTGCATCCAATAAGTGTGTTTGTGTCATTGGATCATTTTTTAGGTCAATTTTGTCCTCCATATGCTTATTCTAGTCCATTTAATGTTTTTAACCAATAATGTGCATCCAATAAGTTCATTTGTGTCATTGGATTAAAATTTAAGTCATTTTCGTCCTCCCTAGTCTTATTTTAGTCCAATTAGGGTTTTTAATCAATCTTGTGCATCCAATAGTGTGTGTTTGTGTCATTGGATTAACACTTAGGTCATTTTCTTCCTCCATATGCTTATTCAAGTCCAATTAGGGTTATTTACCAATATTGTGCATCCAATATGTGTGTTTGTGTCATTGGATTAACATTTAAGTCCTTTTCGTCCTCCCTAAGCTTATTCTAGTCCAATTAAGGTTATTTACCAATCTTGTGAATCCAATACATGTGTTTGTGTCATTGGATTAACATTTAAGTTTTTTTCGTCCTCCCTAGGCTTATTCTAGTCCAATTGGGTTTTTAACCAATCTTGTGCGTCTAGTATGTTGTGTTTGTATCATTGGAATAATATTTAGGTTTTTTTTTGTCCTCCCTAGGCTTAATCTAGTCCAATTAGGGATATTAACCAATCTTGTGCATCCAATACGTGTATTTATGCCATTTGGTTATTATTAAGGTTATTTTCGTCCACGATGTGCTTATTCTAGCACATTTAGGATTGATAACCAATTTTGTGCATCCAATAAGATCATTTGTGTCATTGGATTAATACGTGTGTTTGTGTCATTGGATTAACACTTAAGTCATTTTCGACCTTCCTAGGCTTATTCTAGTCCAATTAGGGGTTTTTTTTTTGACAATCTTGTGCATCCAATATGTGTGTTTCTGTCATTGAATTAACATTTAGGTAATTTATTTTCCTCCCGAGCCTTATTTTAGTCCAATAAGGGTTATTAACCAATCTTGTGCATCCAATACGTGTGTTTGTGTCATTGGATTATTATTTAGGTCATTTTCCTCCTCCATATGCTTATTCTAGTCCAATTATGGTTTTTAAACAATCTTATGCTTCCAATACGTTTGTTTGTGTCATTGATTATTATTTAGGTCATTTTCGTCCTCCCTAGTCTTATTCTAGTCCAATTTGAGTTTTTAATCAATCTTTTGCATCCAATAGGCGTGTTTGTGTCATTCGATTAACACTTAGGTCAATTTTGTCCTCCTTATGCTTATTCAAGTCCAATTAGGGTTCTTAACCAATCTTGTGCATCCGATATGTGAGTTGGTGTCATTGGACTAACATTTAATTCATTTTTATCTTCCCTAGGTTTATTCTAGTCCAATTAGGTTTTTTTACCAATCTTGTGCAACCAATATGTGTGTTTTGGGTCATTGGATTAATATTTAGATCATTTTTGTCCACCCTAGTCTTATTCTAGTCAAATTAGGGTTATTAACCAATCTTGTGCATCCAATTCGTGGGTTTGTGTCATTGGATCATTATTTAGGTCAATTTTGTCCTCCATATGCTTATTCAAGTCCATTTGGGTTTTTAACCAATATTGTGCATCCAATAAGTACATTTTTGTCATTGGATTAACATTTAAGTCCTTTTCGTCCTCCATATGCTTATTATAGTCCAATTAGGGTTTGTAACCAATCTTGTGCATCCAGTATGTGTGTTTGTGTCATTGGATTTACATTTAGTTCATTTTTGTCCTCCCTAGACTCATTCTAGTCTAGTTAGGGTTATTTACCAATCTTGTGCATCCAACATGAGTGATTGTGTCAATGGATTAACATTTAAGTCTTCGTCTCCTATATGCTTACTATTGCCCAATCAGTGTTTTTACCCAATCTTGTGCATCCAATATGTGTGTTTGTGTCATTGGATTAACAATTAGGTCATTCTTGTCCTCCCTAAGCTTATTCTAGTTCAATTAGGGTTATTAACCAATCTTGGGCATCCAATACGTGTGTTTGTGTCATTGGATTAACATTTTGGTCAATTTCACCCTCCCTAGACTTACTCTAGTCCATTAAGGATTTTAACCAATCAGGTGAATCCAATAGGTGTGTGTTTGTGTCATCGGAATACAACTTAGGTCATTTTCGTCTTCCCTATGCTTATTCTAGTCCAATTAGGGTTTTTAACCAATCTTGTATATCCAATATGTGTATTTGTGTCATTGAAATAACATTTAAGTCATTTTTGTCCTCCTTAGGCTTATTCTAGTCCAATTAGATTTCTTAAACAATCTTGTGCATCCAATATGTGTGTTTGTGTCATTGGATTAACATTTAGGTCATTTTTGTCCTCCCAAGGCTTATTCTAGTCCAATTAGGGTTATTAACCAATCTTGTGCATCCAATATATGTGTTTGTGTCATTGGATTATTGTTTAGGTCATTTTCATCATCCCTATGCTTATTATAGTCCATTACGGTTGTTAACCAATATTATGCATCAAATAAGTTCATTTGTGTCATTGGATTAACATTTAAGTCATCTTTGTCATCCCTAGTGTTATTCTAGTCCAATTAGGGTTTTTAATCAATCTTGTGGATCCAATAGGTGTGTTTGTGTTATTGGATTAACACATAGGTCATTTTCATCCTCCTTATGCTTATTCAAGTCCAATTAGGGTTCTTAACCAATCTTGTGCATCCAATATGTGTGTTTGTGTCATTGGATTAACATTTAAGTCATTTTCGTACTCCCTAGGCTTATTCTAGTCAAATTAGGGTTTTTAACTAATCTTGTGCATCTAATATGTGTGTTTGTGTCATTGGATTAACATTTAGGTCATTTTTGTCCTCCCTAGGCTTATTCTAGTACAATTTGGGTTTTTAACTATTCTTGTGCATCCAATAAGTGTGTATGTGTCATTGGATTATTATTTAGGTCATTTTCGTCCTCCATATGCATATTCTAGTCCATTTAGGGTTTGTAACATATCATGTGCATCCAATAAGTTCATTTGATTCATTGGATTAAAATTTAGGTCATTTTTATCCTCTCTAGGCTCCCTAGGATTTTTAACTAATCTTGTGCATCCAATAAATTCATTTGTGTTATTTGATTAATATTTTGGTCATTTCCATCCTACATAGGCTTATTCTAATCCAATTAGGATTTTTTAACCAATCTTATGCATCCAATACGTGTGTTTGTGTCATCGGATTTAAAATTAGGTTATTTTCACCCTCCTTAGGCTTATTCTAGTCCAATTAGGGTTTTTAACCAATCTTGTGCATCCAATACATGTCTTTGTGTCATTGGATTAACATTTACGTCATTTTCGTCCTCCTTAGGCTTATTCTAGTCCGATTATAGTTTTAAACAAATCTTGTGCATTCAATAGGTATGTTTGAGACTTTGTATTAACATTTAGGTCATTTACGTCCTCCCGAAGCTTATTCTCGACCATTTTAGGATTTTAACCAATCATGTGCTTCCAATATGTTCATTTGTGTCATTTGATTAATATTTAGGTCATTTCCGTCCTCCAAGGCTTATTCTAGTACATTTAAGGGTTTTCACCAATCTTGTGCTTCCAACAAGTTCATTTGGGTCATTGGATTAACATTTAGGTCATTTTTGTCCTCCCTAGGCTTATTCTCGTCCTATTAGGGTTATTTACCGATCTTGTGCTTCCAATACGTGTGTTTGTGTTATTGGATTAAATTTTAAGTCATTTTTGACCTCCCTAGTCTTATTCTAGTAAAATTTGGGGTTTTCACTAACCTTGTGCATCAAATATGTGTGGTTGTGTCATTGGATTAACATTTAGTTCATTTTTGCCCTCCCTAGACTTATTCTAGTCCAATTAGGGTTTTTAATAAATCTTGTGCATCTAATACGTGTGTTTGTGTCATTGGATTAACAATAACTTCATTTTTGTCTTCCTTAGGCTTATTCTATGTCGCATTATGGTTTTAAAGAAATCTTGTGCATTCAATAGGTATGTTTGAGACTTTGGATTAACATTTAGGTCATTTACGTCCTCCTTAGCTTATTCTAAACCATTTTAGGGTTTTAACCAATCATGTGCATCCAATATGTTGATTTGTGTCATTTGATTAACATTTAGGTCATTTCCGTCCTCCGAAGGCTTATTCTAGTCCATTTAGGGTTTGTAACCAATCTTGTGCATCCAATAAGTTCATTTGTGCCATTGGATTAACATTTAGGTCATTTTCGTCCTCCCTATGCTTATTCTATTCAAATTAGGGTTTTTAAACCAATCTAGTGCATTCAATACGTGTGTTTGTGTAATTGGATTATTATTTAGGTCATTTTCTTCCTCCATATGCTTATTCTAGTCAATTTAGGGTTTTTAACAAATCATGTGCATCCAATAAGTTCATTTGTGTCATTGGATTAACATTTAGTTCATTTACGTCCTCCCTAGGCTTATTCTAGTCCATTTAGGGTTTTTAACTAATCTTGTGCGTCCAATAAGTTCATTTGTGTTATTGATCATTATTTAGGTATGTTTCATCCTCCCTATTCTTATTCTAGTCCAATTAGGGTTTTTAATCAGTCTTGTGCATCCAATAGGTGTGTTTGTGTCATTGGATTAACACTTAGGTCATTTTCGTCCTCCTGTGCTTATTCAAGTCTAATTAGGGTTCTTAACCAATTATGTGCATCCAATATGTGTGTTTGTTTCATTGGATTTACATTTAAGTCATTCTCGTCCTCCATTGGCTTATTCTAGTTGAATAAGGGTTTTTAACCAATCTTGTGCATCCGATATGTGTCATTTGTGTTATTGGATTAACATTTAAGTCCTTTTCGTCCTCCCTATGCTTATTCTAGTCCAATTTGTGTTTTTAACCAATCTTGTGCATCCATTATGCGTATTTGTGTCATTGGATTAACATTTAAGTCAATTTTGTCCTCCCTAGGCTTATTCTAGTCCAATTAGGGTTTTTAACCAATCTTGTGCATTCAATACGTGTGTTTGTGTCATTTGATTAAGATTTAGGTCATTTTCGTCTTCCTTAGGCTTATTCTAGTCCAATTAAGGTAATTAACCAATCTTGTGCATCCATTACTTGTGTTTGTGTCATTGGATCATTATTTAGGTCAATTTCGTCCTCCCTATGCTTATTCTAATACATTTAGGGTTTTTAACCAATCTTTTGCATCCAATACGTGTGTTTGTGTCATTGAGCTTTATTAAGGTCATTTTCGTCCTCCCTAGTCTTATTCTAGTCCAATAAGGGTTTTTAATCAATCTTTTGCATCCAATAGGTTTGTATGTGTCATTGGATTAACACATAGGTCATTTTCGTCCTCCCTATGCTTATTCAAGTCCAATTAGTGTTTTTAACCAAACTTGTGCATCCAATATGTGTGTTGGTGTCATTGGATTAACATTTAAGTCATTTTCGTCTTCCCTAGGCTTATTCTAGTCCAATTAGGGTTTTTAACCAATCTTGTGCATCCAATATGTGTGTTTATGTCATTGGATTAACATTTAAGTCATTTTTATCCTTCCTATGCTTATTCTAGTCCAATTAGGGTTTTTAACCAATCTTGTGCATCCAATAAGTGTGTTTGTGTCATTGGATCATTATTTAGGTCAATTTTGTCCTCCATATGCTTATTCTAGTCCATTTAATGTTTTTAAACAATATTGTGTATCCAATAAATTCATTTGTGTCATTGGATTAACATTTAAGTCATTTTCGTCCTCCCTGGTCTTATTTTAGTCCAATTAGGGTTTTTAATCAATCTTTGTGCATCCAATAGGTGTGTTTATGTCATTGGATTAACACTTAGGTCATCTTCGTCCTCCCTATGCTTATTCAAGTCCAATTAGGGTTTTCAACCAATCTTGTGCATCCAATATGTGTATTTGTGTCATTGGATTAACATTTAAGTTATTTTCGTCCTCCCTAGGCTTATTCTCGTCCAATTAGGGGTTTTTAACCAATCTTGTGCAACCAATATGTGTGTTTGGGTCATTGGATTAACATTTAGTTCATTTTTGTCCTCCCGAGGCTTATTCAAGTCCAATTAGGGTTATTTACCAATCTTGTGCATCCAATATGTGTGTTTGTGTCATTGGATTAACATTTAAGTCCTTTTCGTCCTCCCTAGGATTATTCTAGTCCAATATGGGTGTTTAATCAGTCTTGTGCATCCAATATGTTCTTTTGATTCATTGGATTGACATTTAGGTCATTTTCATCCCCCATTAGCTTATTCTAGTCCATTTAGGGTTTTTAACCAAACTTGTGCTTCCAATAAGTTCATTTGTGTCATTGGATTAACATTTTGGTCAATTTCATCCATCCTAGGCTTACTCTAGTCCATTTAGGGTTTTTAACCAATCATGTGAATCCGATAGGCATTTTTGTGTCATTGGATTACAACTTAGGTCATTTTTGTCTTCCTTATGCTTATTCTAGTCCAAATAGGGTTTGTAACCAATATTGTGCATCCAATATGTGTTTTTTTGTCATTGGATTAACATTTAAGTCATTTTTTCGTCCTACCTAGTGTTATTCTAGTCCAATTAGGGTTTTTAATCAATCTTGTGGATCCAATAGGTGTGTTTGTGTCATTGGATTAACACTTAGGTCATTTTCCTCCTCCCTATGCTTATTCAAGTCCAATTAGGGTTCTTAACCAATCTTGTGCGTCCAATATGTGTGTTTGTGTCATTGGATTAAGATTTAGTTTATTTTTGTCTTCCCTAGACTTATTCTAGTTCAATTCGGGTTATTTACCAATCTTGTGCATCCAATACATGTGTTTGTGTAATTGGATTAACATTTAAGTCATTTTCTTCCTCCCTAGGCTTATTCTAGTCCATTTGGGTTTTTTAACCAATCTTGTGCGTCCAATATGTTTTTGTATCATTGGAATAATATTTAGGTTATTTTTGTCCTCCCTTGGCTTATTCTAGTCCAATTAGGGCCATTAACAAATCTTGTGCATCCAATACGTGTATTTGTGTCATTTGGTTATTATTTAGGTCATTTTCGTCCTCGATGTGCTTATTCTAGCACATTTAGGATTATTAACCAATCTTGTGCATCCAATACGTTCATTTGTATAATTAGATTAACATTTAGGTCATTTTCATCCTCCCTAGGCTAATTCTAGATTACTTAGGGTTCTTAATCATTCTTGTGCATCTAATACGTGTGTTTGTGTCATTGGATTAACATTTAAGTCATTTTCGACCTTCCTAGGCTTATTCTAGTCCAATTAGGGTATTTTAACAATCTTGTGCATCCAATATGTGTGTTTGTGTCATTGGATTAACATTTAAGTCATTTTTGTTCTCCCTAGGCGTATTCTAGTCCAATTAGGGTTTTTAATCAATCTTGTGCATCTAATAGGTGTGTTATGTCATTGGATTAACATTTAGGTCATTTTCGTCCTCCCTAGGCTTATTCTAGTCCAATTAGGGTTTTTAACCAATCATGTGCATCCAATATGTGTGTTTGTGTCATTGGATTAACATTTAGGTTATTTTCGTCCTCCCTAGGCTTATTCTAGTCCAATTAGGTTTATTAATTAATCTTGTGCATCCAATATGTGTGTTTGTGTCATTGGATTATTATTTAGGTCATTTTCGTCCTCCATATGCTTATTCTAGTCTGTTTAGGGTTTTTAATAAATCTTGTGCATCCAATACGTGTCTTTTTGTCATTAGATTAACATTTAAGTCATTTTCGTCCTCCTTAGGCTTATTCTTGTTCAATTATGGTTTTAAAATAATCTTGTGCATTCAATATGTATGTTTGAGACTTTGGATTAACATTTAGGTCATTTACGTCCTACCTAAGCTTATTCTAGACCATTTTAGGGTTTTTACCAATCATGTGCATCCAATATGTTCATTTGTGTCATTTGATTAACATTTAGGTAATTTTCTTCCTCGTTAGGCTTATTCTAGTCCAATTAAGGTTATTCACCAATCTTGTGCATCCATTACGTGTGTTTGTCTCATTGGATCATTATTTAGGTCAATTTCGTCCTCCCTAAGCTTATTCTAGACCATTTTAGGGGTTTTTACCAATCATGTGCATCCAATATGTTCATTTGTGTCATTTGATTAACATTTAGGTAATTTTCTTCCTCGTTAGGCTTATTCTAGTCCAATTAAGGTTATTCACCAATCTTGTGCATCCATTACGTGTGTTTGTCTCATTGGATCATTATTTAGGTCAATTTCGTCCTCCCTAAGCTTATTCTAGTCCATTTAGGGTTTTTAACCAATCTTTTGCATCCAATACTTGTGTTTGTGTCATTGATCATTATTTAGGGTTTTTAATCAATCTTTTGCATCCAATAGGTGTGTTTGTGTAACTGGATTAACACATAGGTCATTGTCGTCCTTCCCTAGGCTTATTCTAGTCTAATTAGGTTTTTTAACCAATCTTGTGCATCCAGTATGTGTGCTTGTGTCATTAGATTAACATTTAAGTCATTTTTGTACTCCATGGGCTTATTCTAGTCCAATTAGTGTTTTTAACCAATCTTGTGCATCCAATATGTTTGTCTGTGTCATTGGATTAACATTTTAGTCCTTTTCGTCATCGCTATGCTTATTCTAGTCCAATTAGTGTTTTTAACCAATCTTGTGCACCCAATATATGTGTTTGTGTTATTGGATTAACATTTAATTCATTTTTGTCCTTCCTAGGCTTATTCTAGTCCAATTAGGGTTATTAACCAATCTTGTGCTTCCAATATGTGTGTTTGGGTCATTGGTTTAACATTTAGGTCATTTTTGTCCTCCGTAGGCTTATTATAGTCCAATTAGGGTTATTAACCAATCTTGTGCATCTAATAAGTGTGTTTGTGTCATTAGATCATTTTTTAGGTCAATTTTGTACTCCCTATGCTTATTCTAGTCCACTTAGGGTTTTTAACCAATCTTTTGCATCCAATACGTGTGTTTGTGTCATTGATCATTATTTAGGTCATTTTCGTCCTCCCTAGTCTTATTCTAGTCCAATTAGGGTTTTTAATCAATCTTTTGGGTCCAATAGGTTTCTATGTGTCATTTCATTAACACATAAGTCATTTTCGTCCTCCCTATGCTTATTCAAGTCCAATTAGTGTTTTTAACCAATCTTGTGCAACCAATTGTATGTTGGTGTCATTGGATTAACATTAAGTCATTTTCGTCTTCCCTAGGCTTATTCTAGTCCAATTAGGATTTTTAACCAATCTTGTGCATCCAATATGTGTGATTGTGTCATTGGATTAACATTTAAGTTATTTTCATCCTTCCTACGCTTACTCTAGTCCAATTAGGATTTTTAACCAATCTTGTGCATCCAATAAGTGTGTTTGTGTCATTGGATCATTATTTAGGTCAATTTTGTCCTCCATATGCTTATTCTAGTCCATTTAACGTTTTTAACCAATATTGTGCATCCAATAAGTTCATTTGTGTCATTGGATTTAACATTTAAGTCATTTTCGTCCTCCCTAGTCTTATTTTAGTCCAATTGGGGTTTTTATTCAATCTTGTGCATCCAATAGGTGTGTTTGTGTCATTGGATGAACACTTAGGTCATTTTCGTCCTCCCTATGCTTTATTCAAGTCCAATTCGGGTTCTCAACCAATCTTGTGCATCCAATATGTGTATTTGTGTCATTGTATTAACATTTAAGTCATTTTCGTCCTCCCTAGGCTTATTCTCGTCCAATTAGGGTTATTAACCAATCTTGTGCATCCAATATGTGAATTTGTGTCATTGGATTGCCATTTAGGTCATTTTCATCCCCCTTAGCTTATTCTAGTCCAATTAGGGTTTTTAACCAATCTTGTGCTTCCAATAAGTTCATTTGTATCGTTGGATTAATATTTTGGTCAATTTCATCCACCCTAGGCTTACTCTAGTCCATTTAGGGTTTTTAACCAATCATGAGAATCCAATAGGCGTTTTTGTGTCATTGGATTGAACAACTTAGGTCATTTTCGTCTTCCTTATGCTTATTCTAGTCCAATTAGGGTTTTTAACCAATATTGTGCATCCGATATGTGTGTTTGTGTCATTGGATTAACATTTAAGTCATTTTCATCCTCCTTAAGCTTATTCTAGTCCAATTAGGGTTTTTAATCAATCTTGTGCATCCAATAGGTGTAGTTCTGTCATTGGATTAACACTTCGGTCATTTTCGTCCTCCCTATGCTTATTCTAGTCCAATTAGGGTTTTTAAACAATCTTGTGCAACCAATATGTTTGTTTATGTAATTGGATTAACATTTAAGTCATTTCCGTCCTCCCTATGCTTATTCTAGTCCAATTGGGTTTTTAACCAATCTTGTGCGTTGCAATATCTGTTTTTGTATCATTGGAATAATATTTAGGTTATTTTTGTCCTCCCTAGGCTTATTCTAGTTCAATTAGGGTTATTAACCAATCTTGTGCATCCAATACGTGTATTTGTGTCATTTGGTTATTATTTACGTCATTTTCGTCCTCGATGTGCTTATTCTAGCACATTTAGGATTATTAACCAATCTTGTGCATCCAAAAAAGTTCATTTGTGTCATTGGATTAACATTTAGATCATTTTCATCCTCCCTAGGCTAATTCTAGTCCACTTAGGGTTTTATCCATTCTTGTGCATCTAATTGTGTTTGTGTCATTGGATAAACATTTAAGTCATTTTCGACCTTCCTAGGATTATTCTATTCCAAATAGGGTTTTTTTAACAATCTTGTGCATCCGATATGTGTGTTTGTGTCATTGGATTAACATTTAAGTCATTTTTGTTCTCCCTAGGCTTATTCTAGTTCAATTAGGGTTTTTAACCAATCTTGTGCATCCAATATGTGTGTTGGTGTCATTGGATTAACATTTAGGTTATTTTCGTCATCCCTAGGCTTATTCTAGTCCAATTAGGTTTATTAATTAATCTTGTGTATCCAATACATGTGTTTATGTCATTGGATTATTATTTAGGTCATTTTCGTCCTCCATATGCTTATTCTAGTCCCATTAAGTTTTTAAAAATCATGTGAATCCAATAAGTTCATTTGTGTCACTGGATTAACATTTAGGTCATTTTCGTCCTCCCTAGGCTTATTCTAGTCTGTTTAGGGTTTTTAACTAGTCTTGTGCATCCAATAAGTTCATTTGTGGTATTGGATTAATATTTAGATCATTTCCATTCTACATAGGCTTATTCTAATCCAATTAGGATTTTTAACCATTCTTATGCACCTAATATGTGTGTTTGTGTCATTGGATTAAAAATTAGGTCATTTTCACTCTCCTTAGCCTTATTATAATCCATTTAGGATTTTTAACCAATCTTATGCATCCAATACGTGTCTTTGTGTCATTCGATTAACATTTAGGTCATTTTCGTCCTCCTTAGGCTTATTCTAGTCCAATTATGGTTTTAAACAAATCTTGTGCATTCCATAGGTATGTTTGAGAATTTGGATTAACATTTAGGTCATTTACGTCCTCCCTAAGCTTATTCTAGACCATTTTAGGGTTTTTACCAATCATGTGCATCCAATATGTTCATTTGTGTCATTTGATTAACATTTAGGTAATTTTCGTCCTCCTTAGGCTTATTATTGTCCAATTAAGGTTATTCACCAATCTTGTGCATCCATTACGTGTGTTTGTCTCATTGGATCATTATTTAGGTCCATTTCGTCCTCCCTATGCTTACTCTAGCCCGTTTAGGATTTTTAACCAATCTTTTGCATCCAATACTTGTGTTTGTGTCATTGATCATTATTTAGGTCATTTTCGTCCTCCGTAGTCTGATTCCAGTCCAATTAGGGTTTTAATCAATCTTTTGCATCCCAATAGGTGTGTTTGTGTCATTGGATTAACTCATAAGTCATTGTCGTCCTCCCTATGCTTATTCAAGTCCAATTAGTGTTTTTAACTAATCTTGTGCATCCAATATGTGTGTTTGGGTCATTGGATTAGCATTTAAGTGATTTACGTCTTCCCTAGGCTTATTCTAGTCCAATTAGGGTTTTTAACCAATCTTGTGCATCCAATAAGTGTGCTTGTGTCATTGGATTAACATTTAGGTCATTTTGTACTCCCTAGGCTTATTCTAGTCCAATTAGTGTTTTTAATCAATCTTGTGCATCCAATAGTGTGTTTGTGTCATTGGATTAACATTTTAGTCCTTTTCGTCCTCCCTAGGCTTATTCTACTCCATTTATTGTTTTTAACCAATATTGTGCATCCATTACGTGTATTTGTGTCATTGGTTATTATTTAGGTCATTTTCGTCCTTCCTAGGCTTATTCTAGTCCAATTAGCGTTTTTAACCAATCTTGTGCTTCCAATATGTTCATTTGGGTCATTGAATTAACATTTAGGTCATTTTTTGTTCTCCCTAGGCTTATTCTAGTCCAATTAGGGTTATTAACAAATCTTGTGCATCCAATAAGTGTGTTTGTGTCATTGGATTAACATTTATGTCATTTTCGTCCTCCCTAGTTTTATTTTAGTCCAATTAGGGTCTTTAATCAATCTTGTGCCTCCAATAGGTGTGTTTGTGTCATTGGATTAACACTTAGGTCATTTTCGCCCTCCATATGCTTATTCAAGTCCAATTAGGGTTATTTACCAATCTTGTGCATCTAATTTGTGTGTTTGTGTCATTGGATTAACATTTAAGTCATTTTCGTCCTCCTTAGGCTTATTCTAGTCCAATTAGGGTATATAATCAATCTTGTGCATCCAATAAGTTCATTTGTGTCATTCAATTAACATTTAGGTCATTTTCGTCCTCCCTATGCTTATTCAAGTCCAAATTAGGGTTTTTAACTAATCTTGTGCATCCAATATGTTCATGTTTGTGTCATTCCGATGAACATTTAGGTCATTTTTGCTCTCCATATGCTTATTCTAGTCCATTCAGGGTTTTTAACAAATCTTGTGCATCCAATAAGTTCATTTGTGTCATTGGATGAACATTTAGGTCATTTTCGTCCTCCCTAGGCTTATTCTTGTCCAATTATGGTTTTTAACCAATCTTGTGCATCCAATAAGTTCATTTGTGTCATTGGATGAACATTTAGGTCATTTTCATCCTCCCTTAGCTTATTCTAGTCCATTTAGGGTTTTTAACCAATCTTGTGCATCCAACAAGTTCATTTGTGTCATTGGATTAACATTTAGATCATTTTCGTCCTCCCTAGGCTTACTCTAGTCCATTCAGGGTTTTTAACCAATCATGAGCATCCAATAGGCGTGTTTGTGTCATTGGATTACAACTTAGGTCATTTTCGTCTTCCCTATGCTTATTCTAGTTCAATTGGGGTTTTTAACCAATCTTGTGCATCCAATATGAGTGTTTGTGTCATTGGCATAACATTTAAGTCATTTTCGTCCTCCCTAGGCTTATTCCAGTTCAATTAGTTTTTTAACCAATCTTGTGTATCCAATATGTGTGTTTGTGTCATTGGATTAACATTTAGGTCATTTTTGTCCTCCCTAGGCTTATTCAAGTCCAATTAGAGTTTTTAACCAATCTTGTGCATCCAATATGTGTGTTTGTGTCATTCCAATGAATTGTTTAGGTCATTTTCATCATCCCTATGCTTATTCTAGTCCAATTAAGGGTTGTTAACCAATATTGTGCATCCAATAAGTTCATTTGTGTCATTGGATTAACATTTAAGTCACTTTTCGTCCTCCCTAGTGTTATTCTAGTCCAATATTGTGCATCCAATAGGTTTGATTGTGTCATTAGATTAACACTTAAGTTATTTTCGTCCTCCCTGTGCTTATTCAAGTCCAATTAGGATTCTTAACCAATCTTGTGCATCCAATATGTGTGTTTGTGTCACTGGATGAACATTTAGGTCATTTTCGTCCTCCCTAGGCTTATTCTAGTCCAGTTAGGGTTTTTAACCAATCTTGTGCATCCAATATGTGTGTTTGTGTCATTGGATTAACCATTTAGGTCATTTTCGTCCTGCCTAGGCTTATTCTTGTCCAATCCCTAGGCTTATTCTTGTTTTAACCAATCTTGTGCATTCCAACAAGTTCATTTGTGTAATTGGATGAACATTTAGGTCATTTTCGTCCTCCATATGCTTATTCTTGTCCAATTAGGTTTTTTAACCAATCTTGTGCATCCAATAAGTTCTTTTGTGTAATTGGATGAACATTTAGGTCATTTTCGTCCTCCCTAGGCTTATTCTTGTGCAATTAGGGTTTTTAACCAATCTTGTGCATCCAATAAGTTCATTTGTGTAATTGGATGAACATTTAGGTCATTTTCGTCCTCCCTAGGCTTATTCTTGTCCAATTAGGGTTTTTAACCAATCTTGTGCATCCAATAAGTTCATTTGTGTCAATGGATGAACATTTAGGTCATTTTCGTCCTCCCTAGGCTTATTCTTGTCCAATTAGGGTTTTTAACCAATCTTGTGCATCCAATAAGTGTGTTTGTGTCATTGGATGAACATTTAGGTCATTTTCGTCCTCCCTAGGCTTATTCTTGTCCAATTAGTGTTTTTAACCAATCTTGTGCATCCAATAAGTTCATTTGTGTCATTGGATGAACATTTAGGTCATTTTCGTCCTCCCTAGGCTTATTCTTGTCCAATTAGGATTTTTAACCAATCTTGTGCATCCAATAAGTTCATTTGTGTCATTGGATGAACATTTAGGTCATTTTCGTCCTCCCTAGGCTTATTCTTGTCCAATTAGGGTTTTTAACCAATCTTGTGCATCCAATAAGTTCATTTTTGTCATTGGATGAACATTTAGGTCATTTTCGTCCTCCCTAGGCTTATTCTTGTCCAATTAGGGTTTTTAACCAATCTTGTGCATCCAATAAGTTCATTTGTGTCATTGATGAACATTTAGGTCATTTTCGTCCTCCCTAGGCTTATTCTTGTCCAATTAGGGTTTTTAACCAATCTTGTGCATCCAATAAGTTCATTTGTGTCATTGGATGAACATTTAGGTCATTTTCGTCCTCCCTAGGCTTATTCTTGTCCAATTAAGGTTTTTAACCAATCTTGTGCATCCCATAAGTTCATTTGTGTCATTGGATGAACATTTAGGTCATTTTCGTCCTCCCTAGGCTTATTCTGTCCAATTAGGGTTTTTAACCAATCTTGTGCATCCAATAAGTTCTTTTGTGTAATTGGATGAACATTTAGGTCATTTTCGTCCTCCCTAGGCTTATTCTTGTCCAATTAGGGTTTTTAACCAATCTTGTGCATCCAATAAGTTCATTTGTGTCATTGGATGAACATTTAGGTCATTTTCGTCCTCCCAGGCTTATCCTTAGGCTTTAACTAATCTGGTCCTCACTAATCTATGTGATTGAGTAGGTAGAGACCGCTGTATGCATCCAATTAGGTGTCTCCTCACGTGTTTGTGTCATGGATGAACATCTAGGTCATTGGGTTAGGTTCCTCTTATGCTGCTTGACGGACAATTGTCTGCGATTTTTCAAAACCAATTGATTTGTGGCTTATATCCAATATCCTGAACAACCGAATCCAAGGATGCATGGATGTCCTTGTCATTCTGACTGTGATTTTAACATCTTGGCATTGTGTGTCATCTTCTTCTATGTCCTTCCTAGGCTTATGTTTGTCCAAAATCAGGTTTTTAACCAATCTTGTGCATCCAATAGTTGTGTTTGTGTCATTGGATGAACATTTAGGTCATGCTCGTTCAACAGTAGGCTTATTCTTGTGCAATTGTTTTTAACCGACTTGTGCAGGCTGAGGTCATTTTATCCATATACCATGTAACCTCATTTTCAATTGCATTTGGTTTACAATTGATTCTCCAAATATCAGAGTGGTCTTTGCAGATTCTTCATTAGCAAATGAAACCTTGAAATGTTTAATGAAATCTTGGTAATCAGCTGTGGATAAGGTCAACATAAGCTTGCTCTGTGAAGGTTTTTAACCAATCATGTGCATTAGCATAAGTTCAAGTCCATTGCTTATCCTTAGCTCCTTTGTCCTCCCTAGGCTTATTCATAACAATTGGTATAACCATTTGTGCATCCAATAGTTTTGTGTTGCCTGAACGATTTAGGTCATTTTCATCCTCCCTGGCTTATTCTTGTCCAATTTATGTTTTTAAACCAATCTTGTGCATCACATAAGTTCATTTGTGTCATTGCATGATGAACATTTAGGTCATTTTCGTCCTCCCTAGGCTTATTCTTGTCCAATTATTTTCCGTGCATCCAATAAGGCAATTGTGATTTTAGACCAATCATTTAAATGACATCCAATCCTTTTATTCTTGTCCAATTGAGTTAAAAACCTTCTGCATCCAGTCAGCTTGGTCATAGAATGAACATTTCTCATTTTCGTCCAAACTGGGCTTATTCTGTCGAGTTGTAGAAGGTTGTTTGTAACATTTGGGATCGATAAAAAGCTCTCAAGACCGTGAAATCGCAGATGATTCTGAAATGTAAAGCCGTCAGTATCAAAGTAGGCAAAATCCAGAGTCCTACCCTCAATGGATTTTTCAATCTTGTGCATCCAATAAGTCTGATGTGTCATGGATGAACATTTAGGTCATTTTCGTCCTCCCTAGGCTTATTCTTGTCCAATTAGGGTTTTTAACCAATCTTGTGCATCCAATAAGTTCATTTGTGTCATTGGATGAACATTTAGGTCATTTCGTCCTCCCTAGGCTTATTCTTGTCCAATTAGGGTTTTTAACCAATCTTGTGCATCCAATAGTGTGTTTGTGTCATTGGATGAACATTTAGTCATTTTCGTCCTTCCTAGGCTTATTCTTGTCCAATTAGGGTTTTTAAGAAATCTTGTGCATCCAATAAGTCATTTGTGTCATTGGATGAACATTTAGGTCATTTTCGTCCTCCCTAGGCTTATTCTTGTCCAATTAGGGTTTTTAACCAATCTTGTGCATCCAATAAGTGTGTTTGTGTCATTGGATCAACATTTAGGTCATTTCGTCCTCCCTAGGCTTATTCTTGTCCAATTTAGGTTTTTAACCAATCTTGTGCATCCAATAAGTTCATTTGTGTCATTGGATGAACATTTAGGTCATTTTCGTCCTCCCTAGGCTTATTCCAGTCCAATTAGGGTTTTTAACCAATCTTGTGCATCCAATAAGTGTCATTTGTGTCATTGGATGAACATTTAAGTCATTTTCGTCCTCCCTAGGCTTATTCTAGTCCAATTAGTGTTTTTAACCAATCTTGTGCATCCAATAAGTTCATTTGTGTGACATTGGATGAACATTTAGGTCATTTTCGTCCTCCCTAGGCTTATTCTTGTCCAATTAGGGTTTTTAACCAATCTTGTGCATCCAATAAGTTCATTTGTGTCATTGGATGAACATTTAGGTCATTTTCGTCCTCCCTAGGCTTATTCTTGTCCAATTAGGTTTTTTAACCAATCTTGTGCATCCAATAAGTGTGTTTGTGTCATTGGATGAACATTTAGGTCATTTTCGTCCTCCCTAGGCTTATTCTTGTCCAATTAGGGTTTTTAACCAATCTTGTGCATCCAATAAGTTCATTTGTGTCATTGGATGAACATTTAGGTCATTTTCGTCCTCCCTAGGCTTATTCTTGTCCAATTAGGTTTTTAACCAATCTTGTGCATCCAATAAGTTCATTTGTGTCATTGGATGAACATTTAGGTCATTTTCGTCCTCCCTAGGCTTATTCTGTCCAATTAGGGTTTTTAACCAATCTTGTGCATCCAATAAGTTCATTTGTGTCATTGGATTAACATTTAGGTCATTTTCGTCCTCCCTAGGCTTATTCTTGTCCAATTAGGGTTTTTAACCAATCTTGTGCATCCAATAGGTCATTTGTGTCATTGGATGAACATTTAGGTCATTTTCGTCCTCCCTAGGCTTATTCTTGTCCAATTAGGGTTTTTAACCAATCTTGTGCATCCAATAAGTGTCATTTGTGTCATTGGATGAACATTTAAGTCATTTTCGTCCTCCCTAGGCTTATTCTTGTCCAATTAGGGTTTTTAACCAATCTTGTGCATCCAATAAGTGTCATTGTGTCATTGGGATGAACATTTAGGTCATTTTCGTCCTCCCTAGGCTTATTCTTGTCCAATTTGGGTTTTTAACCAATCTTGTGCATCCAATAGTGTGTTTGTGTCATTGGATGAACATTTAGGTCATTTTCGTCCTCCCTAGGCTTATTCTTGTCCAATTAGGGTTTTTAACCAATCTTGTGCATCCAATAAGTTCATTTGTGTCATTGGATGAACATTTAGGTCATTTTCGTCCTCCCTAGGCTTATTCTTGTCCAATTAGGGTTTTTAACCAATCTTGTGCATCCAATAAGTTCATTTGTGTCATTGGATGAACATTTAGGTCATTTTCGTCCTCCCTAGGCTTATTCTTGTCCATTTAGGGTTTTTAACCAATCTTGTGCATCCAATAAGTTCATTTGTGTCATTGGATGAACATTTAGGTCATTTTCGTCCTCCCTAGGCTTATTCTTGTCCAATTAGGGTTTTTAACCAATCTTGTGCATCCAATAAGTTCATTTGTGTCATTGGATGAACATTTAGGTCATTTTCGTCCTCCCTAGGCTTATTCTTGTCCAATTAGGGTTTTTAACCAATCTTGTGCATCCAATAAGTTCATTTGTGTCATTGGATGAACATTTAGGTCATTTTCGTCCTCCCTAGGCTTATTCTTGTCCAAATTAGGTTTTTAACCAATCTTGTGCATCCAATAAGTGTGTTTGTGTCATTGGATGAACATTTAGGTCATTTTCGTCCTCCCTAGGCTTATTCTTGTCCAATTAGAGTTTTAACCAATCTTGTGCATCCAATAAGTGTGTTTGTGTCATTGGATGAACATTTAGGTCATTTTCGTCCTCCCTAGGCTTATTCTTGTCCAATTAGGGTTTTTAACCAATCTTGTGCATCCAATAAGTTCATTTGTGTCATTGGATGAACATTTAGGTCATTTTCGTCCTCCCCTAGCTTATTCTTGTCCAATTAGGGTTTTTAACCAATCTTGTGCATCCAATAAGTTCATTTTGTGTCATTGGATGAACATTTAGGTCATTTTCGTCCTCCCTAGGCTTATTCTAGTCCAATTAGGGTTTTTAACCAATCTTGTGCATCCAAATAGTTCATTTGTGTCATTGGATGAACATTTAGGTCATTTTCGTCCTCCCTAGGCTTATTCTTGTCCAATTAGGGTTTTTAACCAATCTTGTGCATCCAATAGTTCATTTGTGTCATTGGATGAACATTTAGGTCATTTTCGTCCTCCCTAGGCTTATTCTTGTCCAATTAGGGTTTTTAACCAATCTTGTGCATCCAATAAGTTCATTTGTGTCATTGGATGAACATTTAGGTCATTTTCGTCCTCCCTAGGCTTATTCTTGTCCAATTAGGGTTTTAACCAATCTTGTGCATCCAATAAGTTGTTTTGTGTCATTGGATGAACATTTAGGTCATTTTCGTCCTCCCTAGGCTTATTCTTGTCCAATTAGGGTTTTTAACCAATCTTGTGCATCCAATAAGTTCATTTGTGTCATTGGATGAACATTTAGGTCATTTTCGTCCTCCCTAGGCTTATTTCTGTCCAATTAGGGTTTTTAACCAATCTTGTGCATCCAATAAGTTCATTTGTGTCATTGGATGAACATTTAGGTCATTTTCGTCCTCCCTAGGCTTATTCTTGTCCAATTAGGGTTTTTAACCAATCTTGTGCATCCAATAAGTTCATTTGTGTCATTGGATGAACATTTAGGTCATTTTCGTCCTCCCTAGGCTTATTCTTGTCCAATTAGGGTTTTTAACCAATCTTGTGCATCCAATAAGTTCATTTGTGTCATTGGATGAACATTTAGGTCATTTTCGTCCTCCCTAGGCTTATTCTTGTCCAATTAGGGTTTTTAACCAATCTTGTGCATCCAATAAGTTCATTTGTGTCATTGGATGAACATTAGGTCATTTTCGTCCTCCCTAGGCTTATTCTTGTCCAATTAGGGTTTTTAACCAATCTTGTGCATCCAATAAGTTCATTTGTGTCATTGGATGAACATTTAGGTCATTTTCGTCCTCCCTAGGCTTATTCTTGTCCAATTAGGGTTTTTAACCAATCTTGTGCATCCAATAAGTGTGTTTGTGTCATTGGATGAACATTTAGGTCATTTTCGTCCTCCCTAGGCTTATTCTTGTCCAATTAGGGTTTTTAACCAATCTTGTGCATCCAATAAGTTCATTTGTGTCATTGGATGAACATTTAGGTCATTTTCGTCCTCCCTAGGCTTATTCTTGTCCAATTAGGGTTTTTAACCAATCTTGTGCATCCAATAAGTTCATTTGTGTCATTGGATGAACATTTAGGTCATTTTCGTCCTCCCTAGGCTTATTCTTGTCCAATTAGGGTTTTTTAACCAATCTTGTGCATCCAATAAGTTCATTTGTGTCATTGGATGAACACAGGTCATTTCGTCATTTTCGTCCTCCCTAGGCTTATTCTTGTCCAATTAGGGTTTTTAACCAATCTTGTGCATCCAATAGTTGTTTGTGTCATTGGATGAACACATTTAGGTCATTTTCGTCCTCCCCTCCCTAGTTCATTTGTGTCATTGGATGAACATTTAGTCTCATTTTCGTGATCCCTAGGCTTATTTGTCCAATTAGGTTTTTTAACCAATCTTGTGCATGCATCCAATAAGTGTCATTTGTGTCATTGGATGAACATTTAGGTCATTTTCGTCCTAAGTTAGCTTATTCTTGTCCAATTAGGGTTTTTAACCAATCTTGTGCATCCAATAAGTTCATTTGTGTCATTGGATGAACATTTAGGTCATTTTGTGTCAGGTTTAGGTCATTTTCGTCCTCAGGTTATTCTTGTCCAATTGGTTCCCTAGGCTTGTATTCATATATGTAACATTTCAATCATTTTGCATTAGGTTTATTCTTGTCCAATTTGGTTTTTAACCAAATCTTGTATTTGTGTCATTGGATGAACATTAGGTGTCGTTCATCTTGTCCAATTCAGGGTTTTTAACCAATCTTGTGCATCCAACATTCATTGTGTCATGGATGAACATTCGTCCTCGTCCTCCCTAGGCTTATTCTTGTCCAATTAGGGTTTTTAACCAATCTTGTGTGCATCCAATAAGTTCATTTGTGTCATTGATGAACATTTAGGTCATTTTCGTCCTCCCTAGGCTTATTTCTTGTCCAATTAGGGTTTTTAACCAATCTTGTGCATCCAATAGGTTCATTTGTGTCAATAGGTCATTTTCGTCCTCCCTAGGCTTATTCTTGTCCAATTAGGGTTTTTAACCAATTTGTGCATCCAATAAGTTCATTTGTGTCATTGGATGAACATTTAGGTCATTTTCGTCCTCCCTAGCTTATTCTTGAAACCATTCCAAGTTCATTTTTCATTTTTCGTCCTCCCTTTGACTTCCTTTATAGCATTTAGGTTTCTTGTCCAATCTAGGCTCATCCAATAAGTTCATTTGTGTCATTGGATGAACATTTAGGTCATTTTCGTCCTCCCTAGGCTTATTTTAGGGTTTTTAACCAACCAATCTTGTGCATCCAATAAGTTCATTAGGTTTGTGTCATTGGATGAACATTCATTAGGTCATTTTCGTCCTCCCTAGGCTTATTCTTGTCCAATTAGGGTTTTTAACCAATCTTGTGCATCCAATAAGTGTCATTGTGTGTCATTGGATGAACATTTAGGTCATTTTCGTCCTCCCTAGGCTTATTCTTGTCCAATTAGGGTTTTTAACCAATCTTGTGCATCCAATAAGTTCATTTGTGTCATTGGATGAACATTTAGGTCATTTTCGTCCTCCCTAGGCTTATTCTTGTCCAATTAGGGTTTTTAACCAATCTTGTGCATCCAATAAGTGTGTTTGTGTCATTGGATGAACATTTAGGTCATTTTCGTCCTCCCTAGGCTTATTCTTGTCCAATTAGGGTTTTTAACCAATCTTGTGCATCCAATAAGTTCATTTGTGTCATTGGATGAACATTTAGGTCATTTTCGTCCTCCCTAGGCTTATTCTTGTCCAATTAGGGTTTTTAACCAATCTTGTGCATCCAAATAGTGTGTTTGTGTCATTGGATGAACATTTAGGTCATTTTCGTCCTCCCTAGGCTTATTCTTGTCCAATTAGGTTTTTAACCAATCTTGTGCATCCAATAAGTTCATTTGTGTCATTGGATGAACATTTAGGTCATTTTCGTCCTCCCTAGGCTTATTCTTGTCCAATTAGGGTTTTTTAACCAATCTTGTGCATCCAATAAGTTCATTTGTGTCATTGGATGAACATTTAGGTCATTTTTCGTCCTCCCTAGGCTTATTCTTGTCCAATTAGGGTTTTTAACCAATCTTGTGCATGCATCCAATAAGTTCATTTGTGTCATTGGATGAACATTTAGGTCATTTTCGTCCTCCCTAGGCTTATTCTTGTCCAATTAGGGTTTTTTAACCAATCTTGTGCATCCAATAAGTTCATTTGTGTCATTGGATGAACATTTAGGTCATTTTCGTCCTCCCTAGGCTTATTCTTGTCCAATTAGGGTTTTTAACCAATCTTGTGCATCCAATAAGTTCATTTGTGTCATTGGATGAACATTTAGGTCATTTTCGTCCTCCCTAGGCTTATTCTTGTCCAATTAGGGTTTTTAACCAATCTTGTGCATCCAATAAGTTCATTTGTGTCATTGGATGAACATTTAGGTCATTTTCGTCCTCCCTAGGCTTATTCTTGTCCAATTAGGGTTTTTAACCAATCTTGTGCATCCAATAAGTTCATTTGTGTCATTGGATGAACATTTAGGTCATTTTCGTCCTCCCTAGGCTTATTCTTGTCCAATTAGGGTTTTTAACCAATCTTGTGCATCCAATAAGTTCATTTGTGTCATTGGATGAACATTTAGGTCATTTTCGTCCTCCCTAGGCTTATTCTTGTCCAATTAGGGTTTTTAACCAATCTTGTGCATCCAATAAGTGTCATTGTGTGTCATTGGATGAACATTTAGGTCATTTTCGTCCTCCCTAGGCTTATTCTTGTCCAATTAGGGTTTTTAACCAATCTTGTGCATCCAATAAGTTCATTTGTGTCATTGGATGAACATTTAGGTCATTTTCGTCCTCCCTAGGCTTATTCTTGTCCAATTAGGGTTTTTAACCAATCTTGTGCATCCATAGGTGTCATTTGTGTCATTGGATGAACATTTAGGTCATTTTCGTCCTCCCTAGGCTTATTCTTGTCCAATTAGGGTTTTTAACCAATCTTGTGCATCCAATAAGTGTGTTGTGTCATTGGATGAACATTTAGGTCATTTTCGTCCTCCCTAGGCTTATTCTTGTCCAATTAGGGTTTTTAACCAATCTTGTGCATCCAATAAGTTCATTTGTGTCATTGGATGAACATTTAGGTCATTTTCGTCCTCCCTAGGCTTATTCTTGTCCAATTAGGGTTTTTAACCAATCTTGTGCATCCAATAAGGTGTGTTTGTGTCATTGGATGAACATTTAGGTCATTTTCGTCCTCCCTAGGCTTATTCTGTCCAATTAGGGTTTTTACCAATCTTGTGCATCCAATAAGTTCATTTGTGTCATTGGATGAACATTTAGGTCATTTTCGTCCTCCCTAGGCTTATTCTTGTCCAATTAGGTTTTTAACCAATCTTGTGCATCCAATAAGTTCATTTGTGTGTCATTGGATGAACATTTAGGTCATTTTCGTCCTCCCTAGGCTTATTCTTGTCCAATTAGGGTTTTTAACCAATCTTGTGCATCCAATAAGTTCATTTGTGTCATTGGATTAACATTTAGGTCATTTTCGTCCTCCCTAGGCTTATTCTTGTCCAATTAGGGTTTTTACCAATCTTGTGCATCCAATAGGTTCATTTGTGTCATTGGATGAACATTTAGGTCATTTTCGTCCTCCCTAGGCTTATTCTGTCCAATTAGGTTTTTAACCAATCTTGTGCATCCAATAAGTTCATTTGTGTCATTGGATGAACATTTAGGTCATTTTCGTCCTCCCTAGGCTTATTCTTGTCCAATTAGGGTTTTTAACCAATCTTGTGCATCCAATAAGTTCATTTGTGTCATTGGATGAACATTTAGGTCATTTTCGTCCTCCCTAGGCTTATTCTTGTCCAATTAGGGTTTTTAACCAATCTTGTGCATCCAATAAGTGTCATTTGTGTCATTGGATGAACATTTAGGTCATTTTCGTCCTCCCTAGGCTTATTCTTGTCCAATTAGGGTTTTTAACCAATCTTGTGCATCCAATAAGTTCATTTTGTGTCATTGGATGAACATTTAGGTCATTTTCGTCCTCCCTAGGCTTATTCTTGTCCAATTAGGGTTTTTAACCAATCTTGTGCATCCAATATAGTGTCATTTGTGTCATTGGATGAACATTTAGGTCATTTTCGTCCTCCCTAGGCTTATTCTTGTCCAATTAGGGTTTTTAACCAATCTTGTGCATCCAATAAGTGTCATTTGTGTCATTGGATGAACATTTAGGTCATTTTCGTCCTCCCCTAGGCTTATTCTTGTCCAATTAGGGTTTTTAACCAATCTTGTGCATCCAATAAGTGTGTTTGTGTCATTGGATGAACATTTAGGTCATTTTTCGTCCTCCCTAGGCTTATTCTTGTCCAATTAGGGTTTTTTAACCAATCTTGTGCATCCAATAAGTGTCATTTGTGTCATTGGATGAACATTTAGGTCATTTTCGTCCTCCCTAGGCTTTATTCTTGTCCAATTAGGTTTTTAACCAATCTTGTGCATCCAATAAGTTCATTTGTGTCATTGGATGAACATTTAGGTCATTTTCGTCCTCCCTAGGCTTATTCTTGTCCAATTAGGGTTTTTAACCAATCTTGTGCATCCAATAGGTCATTTGTGTCATTGGATGAACATTTTAGGTCATTTTCGTCCTCCCTAGGCTTATTCTTGTCCAATTAGGGTTTTTAACCAATCTTGTGCATCCAATAAGTTCATTTGTGTCATTGGATGAACATTTAGGTCATTTTCGTCCTCCCTAGGCTTATTCTTGTCCAATTAGGGTTTTTAACCAATCTTGTGCATCCAATAAGTTCATTTGTGTCATTGGATGAACATTTAGGTCATTTTCGTCCTCCCTAGGCTTATTCTTGTCCAATTAGGGTTTTTTAACCAATCTTGTGCATCCAATAAGTTCATTTGTGTCATTGGATGAACATTTAGGTCATTTTCGTCCTCCCTAGGCTTATTCTTGTCCAATTAGGGTTTTTAACCAATCTTGTGCATCCAATAAGTTCATTTGTGTCATTGGATGAACATTTAGGTCATTTTCGTCCTCCCTAGCTTATTCTTGTCCAATTAGGGTTTTTAACCAATCTTGTGCATCCAATAGTTCATTTGTGTCATTGGATGAACATTTAGGTCATTTTCGTCCTCCCTAGGCTTATTCTTGTCCAATTAGGGTTTTTAACCAATCTTGTGCATCCAATAAGTTCATTTGTGTCATTGGATGAACATTTAGGTCATTTTCGTCCTCCCTAGGCTTATTCTTGTCCAATTAGGGTTTTTAACCAATCTTGTGCATCCAATAAGTTCATTTTGTGTCATTGGATTAACATTTAGTCATTTTCGTCCTCCCTAGGCTTATTCTTGTCCAATTAGGGTTTTTAACCAATCTTGTGCATCCAATAAGTGTGTTTGTGTCATTGGATGAACATTTAGGTCATTTTCGTCCTCCCTAGGCTTATTCTTGTCCAATTAGGGTTTTTAACCAATCTTGTGCATCCAATAAGTTCATTTGTGTCATTGGATGAACATTTAGGTCATTTTCGTCCTCCCTAGGCTTATTCTTGTCCAATTAGGGTTTTTAACCAATCTTTGTGCATCCAATAGTTGTGTTTGTGTCATTGGATTAACATTTAGGTCATTTTCGTCCTCCCTAGGCTTATTCTTGTCCAATTAGGGTTTTTAACCAATCTTGTGCATCCAATAGGTGTGTTTGTGTCATTGGATGAACATTTAGGTCATTTTCGTCCTCCCTAGGCTATTCTTGTCCAATTAGGGTTTTAACCAATCTTGTGCATCCAATAAGTTCATTTGTGTCATTGGATTAACATTTAGGTCATTTTCGTCCTCCCTAGGCTTATTCTTGTCCAATTAGGGTTTTTAACCAATCTTGTGCATCCAATAGTTGTGTTTGTGTCATTGGATGAACATTTAGGTCATTTTCGTCCTCCCTAGGCTTATTCTTGTCCAATTAGGGTTTTTAACCAATCTTGTGCATCCAATAAGTTCATTTGTGTGTCATTGGATGAACATTTAGGTCATTTTCGTCATTTTCTCTCCCTAGGCTTATTCTTGTCCAATTAGGGTTTTTAACCAATCTTGTGCATCCAATAAGTTCATTTGTGTCATTGGATTAACATTTAGGTCATTTTCGTCCTCCCTAGGCTTATTCTTGTCCAATTAGGGGGTTTTAACCAATCTTGTGCATCCAATAAGTGTGTTTGTGTCATTGGATGAACATTTAGGTCATTTTCGTCCTCCCTAGGCTTATTCTTGTCCAATTAGGTTTTTTAACCAATCTTGTGCATCCAATAAGTGTCATTTGTGTCATTGGATGAACATTTAGGTCATTTTCGTCCTCCCTAGGCTTATTCTTGTCCAATTAGGGTTTTTAACCAATCTTGTGCATCCAATAATAGGTTCATTTGTGTCATTGGATTAACATTTAGGTCATTTTCGTCCTCCCTAGGCTTATTCTTGTCCAATTTAGGTTTTTAACCAATCTTGTGCATCCAATAAGTTGTGTTTGTGTCATTGGATGAACATTTAGGTCATTTTCGTCCTCCCTAGGCTTATTCTTGTCCAATTAGGGTTTTTAACCAATCTTGTGCATCCAATAAGTCATTTGTGTCATTGGATGAACATTTAGGTCATTTTCGTCCTCCCTAGCTTATTCTTGTCCAATTAGGGTTTTTAACCAATCTTGTGCATCCAATAAGTGTCATTTGTGTCATTGGATGAACATTTAGGTCATTTTCGTCCTCCCTAGGCTTATTCTTGTCCAATTTAGGTTTTTAACCAATCTTGTGCATCCAATAAGTTCATTTGTGTCATTGGATTAACATTTAGGTCATTTTCGTCCTCCCTAGGCTTATTCTTGTCCAATTAGGGTTTTTAACCAATCTTGTGCATCCAATAAGTTCATTTGTGTCATTGGATGAACATTTAGGTCATTTTCGTCCTCCCTAGGCTTATTCTTGTCCAATTAGGGTTTTTAACCAATCTTGTGCATCCAATAAGTTCATTTGTGTCATTGGATTAACATTTAGGTCATTTTCGTCCTCCTAGGCTTATTCTTGTCCAATTAGGGTTTTTAACCAATCTTGTGCATCCAATAGGTGTTCATTTGTGTCATTGGATGAACATTTAGGTCATTTTCGTCGTCCTCCTAGGCTTATTCTGTCCAATTAGGTTTTTAACCAATCTTGTGCATCCAATAAGTGTGTTTGTGTCATTGGATGAACATTTAGGTCATTTTCGTCCTCCCTAGGCTTATTCTTGTCCAATTAGGGTTTTTAACCAATCTTGTGCATCCAATAGTTCATTTGTGTCATTGGATGAACATTTAGGTCATTTTCGTCCTCCCTAGGCTTATTCTTGTCCAATTAGGGTTTTTAACCAATCTTGTGCATCCAATAAGTTCATTTGTGTCATTGGATTAACATTTAGGTCATTTTCGTCCTCCCTAGGCTTATTCTTGTCCAATTAGGGTTTTTTAACAATCTTGTGCATCCAATAAGTGTCATTTGTGTCATTGGATGAACATTTAGGTCATTTTCGTCCTCCCTAGGCTTATTCTTGTCCAATTAGGGTTTTTTAACCAATCTTGTGCATCCAATAAGTTCATTTGTGTCATTGGATGAACATTTAGGTCATTTTCGTCCTCCCTAGGCTTATTCTTGTCCAATTAGGGTTTTTAACCAATCTTGTGCATCCAATAGTTCATTTGTGTCATTGGATGAACATTTAGGTCATTTTCGTCCTCCCTAGGCTTATTCTTGTCCAATTAGGGTTTTTAACCAATCTTGTGCATCCAATAGGTGTCATTTGTGTCATTGGATGAACATTTAGGTCATTTTCGTCCTCCCTAGGCTTATTCTTGTCCAATTAGGGTTTTTCAATCTTGTGCATCCAATAGTTCATTTGTGTCATTGGATGAACATTTAGGTCATTTTCCTCCCTAGGCTTATTCTTGTCCAATTAGGGTTTTTAACCAATCTTGTGCATCCAATAAGTTCATTTGTGTCATTGGATGAACATTTAGGTCATTTTCGTCCTCCCTAGGCTTATTCTTGTCCAATTAGGGTTTTTTAACCAATCTTGTGCATCCAATAAGTTCATTTTGTGTCATTGGATTAACATTTAGGTCATTTTCGTCCTCCCTAGGCTTATTCTTGTCCAATTAGGGTTTTTTAACCAATCTTGTGCATCCAATAAGTTGTGTTTGTGTCATTGGATGAACATTTAGGTCATTTTCGTCCTCCCTAGGCTTATTCTTGTCCAATTAGGGTTTTTAACCAATCTTGTGCATCCAATAAGGTGTGTTTGTGTCATTGGATTAACATTTAGGTCATTTTCGTCCTCCCTAGGCTTATTCTTGTCCAATTAGGTTTTTAACCAATCTTGTGCATCCAATAGGTGTGTCATTTGTGTCATTGGATGAACATTTAGGTCATTTTCGTCCTCCCTAGGCTTATTCTTGTCCAATTAGGGTTTTTAACCAATCTTGTGCATCCAATATAGGTCATTTGTGTCATTGGATGAACATTTAGGTCATTTTCGTCCTCCCTAGGCTTATTTCTGTCCAATTAGGGTTTTTAACCAATCTTGTGCATCCAATAAGTTCATTTGTGTCATTGGATTAACATTTAGGTCATTTTCGTCCTCCCTAGGCTTATTCTTGTCCAATTAGGGTTTTTAACCAATCTTGTGCATCCAATAGGTTCATTTGTGTCATTGGATGAACATTTAGGTCATTTTCGTCCTCCCTAGGCTTATTCTTGTCCAATTAGGGTTTTTAACCAATCTTGTGCATCCAATAAGTTCATTTGTGTCATTGGATTAACATTTAGGTCATTTTCGTCCCTCCTAGGCTTATTCTTGTCCAATTAGGGTTTTTAACCAATCTTGTGCATCCAATAAGTGTGTTTGTGTCATTGGATTGAACATTTAGGTCATTTTCGTCCTCCCTAGGCTTATTCTTGTCCAATTAGGGTTTTTAACCAATCTTGTGCATCCAATAAGTTCATTTGTGTCATTGGATGAACATTTAGGTCATTTTCGTCCTCCTAGGCTTATTCTTGTCCAATTAGGGTTTTTAACCAATCTTGTGCATCCAATAAGTTCATTTGTGTCATTGGATTAACATTTAGGTCATTTTCGTCCTCCCTAGGCTTATTCTTGTCCAATTAGGGTTTTTAACCAATCTTGTGCATCCAATAGTGTCATTTGTGTCATTGGATGAACATTTAGGTCATTTTTTTCGTCCTCCCTAGGCTTATTCTTGTCCAATTAGGGTTTTTAACCAATCTTGTGCATCCAATAGGTTCATTTGTGTCATTGGATGAACATTTAGGTCATTTTCGTCCTCCCTAGGCTTATTCTTGTCCAATTAGGGTTTTTAACCAATCTTGTGCATCCAATAAGTTCATTTGTGTCATTGGATTAACATTTAGGTCATTTTCGTCCTCCCTAGGCTTATTCTTGTCCAATTAGGGTTTTTAACCAATCTTGTGCATCCAATAGGTGTCATTTGTGTCATTGGATGAACATTTAGGTCATTTTCGTCCTCCCTAGACTTATTCTTGTCCAATTAGGGTTTTTAACCAATCTTGTGCATCCAATAAGTGTCATTTGTGTCCATTGGAATAACATTTAGGTCATTTTCGTCCTCCCTAGGCTTATTCTTGTCCAATTAGGGTTTTTAACCAATCTTGTGCATCCAATAAGTTCATTTGTGTCATTGGATGAACATTTAGGTCATTTTCGTCCTCCCTAGGCTTATTCTTGTCCAATTAGGGTTTTTAACCAATCTTGTGCATCCAATAAGTTCATTTGTGTCATTGGATTAACATTTTAGTCATTTTCGTCCTCCCTAGGCTTATTCTTGTCCAATTAGGGTTTTTAACCAATCTTGTGCATCCAAATAGTTCATTTGTGTCATTGGATGAACATTTAGGTCATTTTCGTCCTCCCTAGGCTTATTCTTGTCCAATTAGGGTTTTTAACCAATCTTGTGCATCCAATAAGTGTGTTTGTGTCATTGGATTAACATTTAGGTCATTTTCGTCCTCCCTAGGCTTATTCTTGTCCAATTAGGGTTTTTAACCAATCTTGTGCATCCAATAAGTGTCATTTGTGTGTCATTGGATGAACATTTAGGTCATTTTCGTCCTCCCTAGGCTTATTCTTGTCCAATTAGGGTTTTTAACCAATCTTGTGCATCCATATAGTTCATTTGTGTCATTGGATGAACATTTAGGTCATTTTCGTCCTCCCTAGGCTTATTCTTGTCCAATTAGGTTTTTTAACCAATCTTGTGCATCCAATAGGTGTCATTTGTGTCATTGGATGAACATTTAGGTCATTTTCGTCCCTCCCTAGGCTTATTCTTGTCCAATTAGGGTTTTTAACCAATCTTGTGCATCCAATATAGTGTGTTGTGTGTCATTGGATGAACATTTAGGTCATTTTCGTCCTCCTAGACTTATTCTTGTCCAATTAGGGTTTTTAACCAATCTTGTGCATCCAATAGGTTCATTTGTGTCATTGGATGAACATTTAGGTCATTTTCGTCCTCCCTAGGCTTATTCTTGTCCAATTAGGGTTTTTAACCAATCTTGTGCATCCAATAAGTTGTTTTTGTGTCATTGGATGAACATTTAGGTCATTTTCGTCCTCCCTAGGCTTTATTCTTGTCCAATTAGGGTTTTTAACCAATCTTGTGCATCCAATAGTGTTCATTTGTGTCATTGGATTAACATTTAGGTCATTTTCGTCCTCCCTAGGCTTATTCTTGTCCAATTAGGGTTTTTAACCAATCTTGTGCATCCAATAGGTGTGTTTGTGTCATTGGATGAACATTTAGGTCATTTTCGTCCTCCCTAGGCTTATTCTTGTCCAATTAGGTTTTTAACCAATCTTGTGCATCCAATAAGTTCATTTGTGTCATTGGATGAACATTTAGGTCATTTTCGTCCTCCCTAGCTTATTCTTGTCCAATTAGGGTTTTTTAACCAATCTTGTGCATCCAATAAGTTCATTTGTGTCATTGGATTAACATTTAGGTCATTTTCGTCCTCCCTAGGCTTATTCTTGTCCAATTAGGGTTTTTAACCAATCTTGTGCATCCAATAGGTTCATTTGTGTGTCATTGGATTAACATTTAGGTCATTTTCGTCCTCCCCTAGGTTTATTCTTGTCCAATTAGGGTTTTTAACCAATCTTGTGCATCCAATAGGTTCATTTGTGTCATTGGATGAACATTTAGGTCATTTTCGTCCTCCCTAGGCTTATTCTTGTCCAATTAGGGTTTTTAACCAATCTTGTGCATCCAATAAGTTCATTTGTGTCATTGGATGAACATTTAGGTCATTTTCGTCCTCCCTAGGCTTATTCTTGTCCAATTAGGTTTTTAACCAATCTTGTGCATCCAATAGGTGTGTTTGTGTCATTGGGATGAACATTTAGGTCATTTTCGTCCTCCCTAGGCTTATTCTTGTCCAATTAGGGTTTTTTAACCAATCTTGTGCATCCAATAAGTTGTGTTTGTGTCATTGGATGAACATTTAGGTCATTTTCGTCCTCCCTAGGCTTATTCTTGTCCAATTAGGTTTTTTAACCAATCTTGTGCATCCAATAGGTTCATTTGTGTCATTGGATTAACATTTAGGTCATTTTCGTCCTCCCTAGCTTATTCTTGTCCAATTAGGGTTTTTAACCAATCTTGTGCATCCAATAAGTTTGTTTGTGTCATTGGATTAACATTTAGGTCATTTTCGTCCTCCCTAGGCTTATTCTTGTCCAATTAGGGTTTTTAACCAATCTTGTGCATCCAATAAGTTCATTTGTGTCATTGGATTGAACATTTAGGTCATTTTCGTCCTCCCTAGGCTTATTCTTGTCCAATTAGGTTTTTAACCAATCTTGTGCATCCAATAGTGTGTTTGTGTCATTGGATTAACATTTAGGTCATTTTCGTCCTCCCTAGACTTATTCTTGTCCAATTAGGGTTTTTTAACCAATCTTGTGCATCCAATAGGTTCATTTGTGTCATTGGATGAACATTTAGGTCATTTTCGTCCTCCCTAGGCTTATTCTTGTCCAATTAGGGTTTTTAACCAATCTTGTGCATCCAATAAGTTCATTTGTGTCATTGGATGAACATTTAGGTCATTTTCGTCCTCCCTAGGCTTATTCTTGTCCAATTAGGGGTTTTTAACCAATCTTGTGCATCCAATAAGTTCATTTGTGTCATTGGATGAACATTTAGGTCATTTTCGTCCTCCCTAGGCTTATTCTTGTCCAATTAGGGTTTTTAACCAATCTTGTGCATCCAATAAGTTGTTTTTGTGTCATTGGATGAACATTTAGGTCATTTTCGTCCTCCCTAGGCTTATTCTTGTCCAATTAGGGTTTTTAACCAATCTTGTGCATCCAATAAGTTCATTTGTGTCATTGGATTAACATTTAGGTCATTTTCGTCCTCCCTAGGCTTATTCTTGTCCAATTAGGGTTTTTAACCAATCTTGTGCATCCAATAGGTGTGTTTGTGTCATTGGATGAACATTTAGGTCATTTTCGTCCTCCCTAGGCTTATTCTTGTCCAATTAGGGTTTTTAACCAATCTTGTGCATCCAATAAGTGTGTTTGTGTCATTGGATGAACATTTAGGTCATTTTCGTCCTCCCTAGGCTTTTATTCTTGTCCAATTAGGGTTTTTAACCAATCTTGTGCATCCAATAAGTTCATTTGTGTCATTGGATGAACATTTAGGTCATTTTCGTCCTCCCTAGGCTTATTCTTGTCCAATTAGGGTTTTTTAACCAATCTTGTGCATCCAATAGTGTTCATTTGTGTCATTGGATTAACATTTAGGTCATTTTCGTCCTCCCTAGGCTTATTCTAGTCCAATTAGGGTTTTTAACCAAATCTTGTGCATCCAATAAGTTCATTTGTGTCATTGGATGAACATTTAGGTCATTTTCGTCCTCCCTAGGCTTATTCTTGTCCAATTAGGGTTTTTAACCAATCTTGTGCATCCAATAGTTGTGTTTGTGTCATTGGATGAACATTTAGGTCATTTTCGTCCTCCCTAGGCTTATTCTTGTCCAATTAGGGTTTTTAACCAATCTTGTGCATCCAATAAGTGTGTTGTGTCATTGGATTAACATTTAGGTCATTTTCGTCCTCCCTAGGCTTATTCTTGTCCAATTAGGGTTTTTAACCAATCTTGTGCATCCAATAAGTGTGTTTGTGTCATTGGATGAACATTTAGGTCATTTTCGTCCTCCCTAGCTTATTCTTGTCCAATTAGGGTTTTTAACCAATCTTGTGCATCCAATAAGTTCATTTGTGTCATTGGATTAACATTTAGGTCATTTTCGTCCTCCCTAGGCTTATTCTTGTCCAATTAGGGTTTTTAACCAATCTTGTGCATCCAATAAGTGTCATTTGTGTCATTGGATGAACATTTAGGTCATTTTCGTCCTCCCTAGGCTTATTCTTGTCCAATTAAGGTTTTAAACCAATCTTGTGCATCCAATAGGTTCATTTGTGTCATTGGATGAACATTTAGGTCATTTTCGTCCTCCCTAGGCTTATTCTTGTCCAATTAGGGTTTTTAACCAATCTTGTGCATCCAATAAGTGTCATTTGTGTCATTGGATTAACATTTAGGTCATTTTCGTCCTCCCTAGGCTTATTCTAGTCCAATTAGGGTTTTTAACCAATCTTGTGCATCCAATAAGTGTGTTTGTGTCATTGGATTAACATTTAGGTCATTTTCGTCCTCCCTAGGCTTATTCTTGTCCAATTAGGGTTTTTAACCAATCTTGTGCATCCAATAAGTTCATTTGTGTCATTGGATTAACATTTAGGTCATTTTCGTCCTCCCCTAGCTTATTCTTGTCCAATTAGGGTTTTTAACCAATCTTGTGCATCCAATAGGTGTGTTTGTGTCATTGGATTAACATTTAGGTCATTTTCGTCCTCCCTAGGCTTATTCTTGTCCAATTAGGGTTTTTAACCAATCTTGTGCATCCAATTGTGTCATGTTTGTGTCATTGGATTGAACATTTAGGTCATTTTCGTCCTCCCTAAGCTTATTCTTGTCCATTTAGGGTTTTTAACCTAATCTTGTGCATCCAATTAGGGTTCAATCTTTGTGTCATTGGATGAATTAACATTTAGGTCATTTTCGTCCTCCCTAGGCTTATTCTTGTCCAATTAGGGTTTTTAACCAATCTTGTGCATCCAATAAGTGTCATTTGTGTCATTGGATGAAACATTTAGGTCATTTTCGTCCTCCCTAGGCTTATTCTTGTCCAATTAGGGTTTTTAACCAATCTTGTGCATCCAATAAGTGTGTTTTGTGTCATTGGATTAACATTTAGGTCATTTTCGTCCTCCCTAGGCTTATTCTTGTCCAATTAGGGTTTTTAACAAATCTTGTGCATCCAATAGGTGTGTTTGTGTCATTGGATGAACATTTAGGTCATTTTCGTTCTCCCTAGGCTTATTCTTGTCCAATTTAGGGTTTTAACCAATCTTGTGCATCCAATATGTTCATTTGTGTCATTGGATTAACATTTAGGTCATTTTCGTCCTCCCTAGGCTTATTCTAGTCCAATTAGGGTTTTTAACCAATCTTGTGCATCCAATAGGTGTGTTTGTGTCATTGGATGAACATTTAGGTCATTTTCGTCCTCCCTAGGCTTATTCTTGTCCAATTAGGGTTTTTAACCAATCTTGTGCATCCAATAAGTTCATTTGTGTCATTGGATTAACATTTAGGTCATTTTCGTCCTCCCTAGGCTTATTCTTGTCCAATTAGGGTTTTTTTAACCAATCTTGTGCATCCAATAAGGTTTTGTGTTTGTTGTCAATTGGTGGTTATGACATTGATACATTTAGGTCATTTTCGTCCTCCCTAGGCTTATTCTAGTCCAATTAGGGTTTTTAAACCAATCTTGTGCATCCAATAGGTGTGTTTGTGTCATTTGATTAACATTTAGGTCATTTTCGTCCTCCCTAGGCTTATTATGTCCAATTAAGGTTTTTTAACCAATCTTGTGCATCCAATAGGTTCATTTGTGTCATTGGATTAACATTTAGGTCATTTTCGTCCTCCCTAGGCTTATTCTAGTCCAATTAGCGGTTTTTAACCAATCTTGTGCATCCAATAAGTGTGTTTGTGTCATTGGATTAACATTTAGGTCATTTTCGTCCTCCCTAGGCTTATTCTTGTCCAATTTGTGTTTTTAACCAATCTTGTGCATCCAATACGTTGTTTGTGTCATTGGATTAACATTTAGGTCATTTTCGTCCTCCCTAGGCTTATTCTAGTCCAATTAGAGTTTTTAACCAATCTTGTGCATCCAATAGGTGTGTTTGTGTCATTGGATTAACATTTAGGTCATTTTCATCCCTCCCTAGGCTTATTCTTGTCCAATTAGGTTTTTAACCAATCTTGTGCATCCAATAAGTTTATTTGTGTCATTGGATTAACATTTAGGTCATTTTCGTCCTACCTAGGCTTATTCTAATCCAATTAGGGTTTTTAACCAATCTTGTGCATCCAATAAGTGTGTTTTGTGTCATTGGATTAACATTTAGGTCATTTTCGTCCACCCTTAGGCTTATTCTAGTCCAATTAGGGTTTTTAACCAATCTTGTCATTCAATACGTGTCTTTGTGTCATTGGATTAACATTTAGGTCATTTTCATCCTCCCTAGGCTTATCCTAGTCCAATTAGTGTTTTTTAAACAATCTTGTGCATCCAATAAGTTCATTTGTGTCGTTGTATTAACATTTAGGTCATTTTCGTCCTCCCTAGGCTTGTTCTAGTCCATTTAGTGTTTTAACCAATCATGTGCATCCAATAACTTCATTAGTGTCATTGTATTAACATTTAGGTCATTTTCGTCCTCGGTAGGCTTATTCTAGTCCAATTAGGGTTTTTGACCAATCTTGTGCATCCAATACGCGTGTTTGTGTCATTGGATTAACATTTAGGTCATTTTCGTCCTCTCACGAGGCTTATTCTTGTCCCTTTAGGGTTTTCAACCAATCTTGTGCATCCAAATAAGTTCATTTGTGTCATTGGATTAACATTTAGGTCAACCAATCTTCTTGCATCCAATACATGTCTTTGTGTCATTGGATATACATTTAGGTCATTTTCGTCCTCCCCAGTCTTATTCTGGTCCAATTAGGGTTTTTAACCAATCTTGTGCATCCAATACGTGTGTTTGTGTCATTGGATTAACATTTAGGTCATTTTAGTCCCTATTACACTTATTCTAATCCAATTAGTATTTTTAACCAATCTTGTGCATCCAATATGTTTGTTTGTGTCATTAGATTAACATTTAGGTCATTTTATCCTTCCTTGGCTTACTCTAGTCCATTTAGGGTTTTTAACCAATCTTGTGCATCCAATAAGTTCATATCTGTAATTGGATTAACATTTAGGTCATTTTCGTCCTCGCTAGGCTTATTCTTGTCCTATTAGGTTTTTAAACAAATCTTGTGCATCAATAGGTGTGTTTGTGTCATTGGATTAACATTTAGGTCATTTTCATCTCCCCGAGGCTAATTCTAGTCCGTTTAGGATTTTTTAACCAATCTTGTGCATCAAAAAAGTTCACTTGTGTCATTGGATTAACATTTAGGTCATTTTCGTCCTACTAGGCTTATTCTTGTAAAATTAGGGTTTTTAACCAATCTTGTGCATCCAATATGTGTCTTTGTGTAATTGGATTAACATTAGGGTAATTTTCTCCTCCCTAGGCTTATTCTAGTCAATTAGTAGTTTTTTAACCAATCTAATGCATCTAATACGTGTATTTGTGTCATTGGATTAACATTTAGGTCATTTTCGTCCTCCCTAGGCTTATTCTAGTCCAATTAGGGTTTTTTAACCAATCTTGTGCATCCAATACGTTCATTTGTGTCGTAGTATTAACATTAAGGTCATTTTCATCCTCTTGAGGGTTATTCTAGTCCCTTTAGGGTTTTTAACCAATCTTGTGCATCCAAAAAGTTGATATGTGTCATTGGAGTAATATTTATGTCATTTTCGTCCTACATATGCTTATTCTAATCTAATTAGGGTTTTTAATCAATCTTATGCATCAAATACGTGTGTTTGTGTCATTGGATTAACCTTTAGGTGATTTTCATCCTCCCTTGGCTTATTCTAGTCCAATTAGGATTTTTAACCCATCTTGTGCATCCAATACGTGTCTTTGTATCATTGGATTAACATTTAAGTCATTTTCCTCCTCCCTAGGCTTATTCTAGTCCCATTAAGGTTTTAAACCAATCTGGTGCATTGAAATTGTGTCGTTGTGACATTGGATTAACTTTTAGGTCATTTTTGTCCTCCCTAAGCTTATTCTTGTCCATTTATGTTTTTAAACCATTCTTGCGCATTCAATATGTGTGTTTGTGACATTAGATTAACATTTAGGTCATGTTGGTCCTCCCTAGGCTAATTGTAGTCTAATTAGGGTTTTTAACTAATCTTGTGCATATAATACGTGTCTTTGTGTCATTGGATTAACATTTAGGTCATTTTCTTCCTCCCATCCTTATTCTAGTCTAATTATGGTTATTAACAAATCTTGCGCATCTGATACGTGTGTTTGTGTCATTGGATTAACATTTAGGTCATTTTTGTCATCCCAAGGCTTATTCTTGTCCAATTAAGATTTTTAACCAATCATGTGCATCCAATAAGTTTCATTTTTCTGTAATTGGATTAACATTTAGGTCATTTTCGTCCTCCGTAGGCTTATTCTAGTCCAATTAGGATTTTTAACCAATCTTGTGCATCCAATACGCGTGTTTGAGTCATTGGTTTAACATTTAGGTCATTTTCATTCTCCCGAGGCTAATACTAGTCCAATTAGGTTTTTTAACCCATCTTGTGCATCCAATACGTGTCTTTGTGTCATTGGATTAACTTTTCAGTCATTTTCGTCCTCCCTAGGCTTATTCTAGTCCCATTAAGGCTTTAAACTAATCTTGTTCATTTAATTGGTGTCGTTGTGACATTGGATTAACATTTATGTCATTTTCGTCCTCCCTAGGCTAATTCTAGACTAATTAGGGTTTTAACCAATCTTTGCATGCAATACATGTATGTGTGTCATTGGATTAAAATTTAGGTCATTTTCATCTTCCTGAGGCTAATTCTTGTCCGTTTAGGGTTTTCAACCAATCTTGTGCATCCAAAGAGTTCATTTGTGTCATTGGATTAATATTTAGGTCATTTTCTTCCTACATAAGCTTATTCTAATCAAATTAGGGTTTTTAATCAATCTTGTGCATCCAATACGTGTGTTTGTGTCATTGGATTAACCTTTAGTTCGTTTTCATCCACTCTTGGCTTATTCTAGTCCAGTTAGGGTTTTTAACCAATCTTGTCATTCAATAGGTGTCTTTGTGTCATTGGATTAACATTTAAGTCATTTTCATCCTCCCTAGGCTTATCCTAGACCAATTAGTGTTTTTAACCTATCTTGTGAATCGAATACGTGTTTTTGTGTCATTCGATTAATATTTATTGCATTTTCGTCCTACATAGGCTTATTCTAATCAAATTAGCGTTTTTAATCAATCTTATGCATCCAATACGTGTGTTTGTGTCATTGGATTAACCTTTAGGTGATTTTCATCCTCCCTTGGCTTATTCTAGTCCAATTAGGATTCTTAACCCATCTTTTGCATCCAATACGTGTCTTTGTGTCATTGGATCAATATTTAAGTCATTTTCTTCCTCCCTAGGCTTATTCTAGTCCCATTAATGTTTTAAACCATTCTGGTGCATTCAAATTGTGTCGTTGTGACATTTGATTAACTTTTTGGTCATTTTCGTCCTCCCTAAGCTTATTCTTGTCCATTTATGATTTTAAACCATTCTTGCGCATTCAATAGGTGTGTTTGTGGCATTGGATTAACATTTAGGTCATGTTGGCCCTCCCAAGGCTAATTGTAGTCTAATTAGGGTTTTTAACTAATCTTGTGCATATAATACGTGTCTTTGTGTCATTGGATTAACATTTAGGTCATTTTCTTCCTCCCATGCTTATTCTAGTCTAATTATGGTTTTTAACAAATCTTGTGCATCTAATACGTGTGTTTGTGTCATTGGATTAACATTTCGGTCATTTTTGTCCTCCCAAGGCTTATTCTAGTCCAATTAGGATTTTTAACCAATCATGTGCATCCAATAAGTTCATTTGTATAATTGGATTAACGTTTAGGTCATTTTCGTCCTCCGTAGGCTTATTCTAGTCCAATTAGGATTTGTAACCAATCTTGTGCATCCAATACGCGCATTTGAGTCATTGGATTAACATTTAGGTCATTTTCATTCTCCCGAGGCTAATTCTAGTCCAATTAGGATTTTTAACCTATCTTGTGCATCCAATACGTGTCTTTGTGTCATTGGATTAACATTTCAGTCATTTTCATCCTCCCTAGGCTTATTCTAGTCCCATTAAGGCTTTAAACCAATCTTGTTCATTTAATTGGTGTCGTTGTGACATTGGATTAACATTTATGTCATTTTTGTCCTCCCTAGGCGAATTCTAGACTAATTAGGGTTTTTAACCAATCTTTTGCATGCAATACATGTATATGTGTCATTGGATTAACATTTAGGTCATTTTCATCCTCCCGAGGCTAATTCTTGTCCGTTTAGGGTTTTCAATCAATCTTGTGCATACAAAAAGTTTATTTGTGTCATTGGATTAATATTTAGGTCATTTTCGTCATACATAAGCTTATTCTAATAAAATTAGGGTTTTTTAATCAATCTCTTGCATCCAATACGTGTGTTTGTGTCATTGGATTAACCTTTAGACCATTTTCATCCACCCTTGGCTTATTCTAGTCCAATTAGGGTTTTAAACCAATCTTTTCATTCAATACATGTCTTTGTGTCATTGAATTAACATTTATGTAATTTTCATCCTCCCTAGGCTTATCCTAGTCCAATTAGTGTTTTTAACCAATCTAGTGAATCCAATACGTGTTTTTGCGTCGTTGGATTAACAATTAGGTCATTTTCGTCCTCCCTAGGCTTATTCTAGTCCATTTAGGATTTTTTAACCAATCGTGTGCATCGAATACGTTCATTTGTGTAATTAGATTAACATTTAGGTCATTTTCGTCCTCCGTAGGCTTATTCTTGTCCAATTAGGGTTTTTAACCAATCTTGTGCAACCAATACGCGTGTTTGAGCCATTGGATTAACATTTAGGTCATTTTCATCCTCCCGAAGCTAATTCTAGTCCCTTAGGGTTTTCAACAAAACTTGTGTATCCAGAAAGTTCATTTGTGTCATTGGATTAATATTTAGGTCATTTTCGTCCTACATAGGCTTATTCTAATCAAATTAGGGTTTTTAATCAATCTTGTGCCTCCAATACATGTCTTTGTGTTATTGGATATATACATTTAGGTCATTTTCTTTCTCCCCAGGCTTATTCTGGTCCAATTATTGTTTTTAACCAATCTGGTGCATCCAATATGTGTGTTTGTGTCATTGGATTAATATTTAGGTCATTTTCGTCCTACTTAGGCTTATTTTATTCAACTTAGGGTTTTTAATCAATCTTATGCATCCAATACGTGTGTTTGTGTCATTGGATTAACCTTTAGGTAATTTTCATCCTCCCTTGGCTTATTCTAGTATAATTAGGATTTTTAACCCATCTTGTGCATCAAATACGTGTCTTTGTGTCATTGGATTAACATTTAAGTCATTTTCTTTCCTCCCTAGGCTTATTCTAGTCCTATTAAGGTTTTAAACCAATCTAGTGGATTCAATTGGTGTCGTTGTGACATTGCATTAACATTTAGGTCATTTTCATTCTCCATTGGCTTATTCTACTCTAATTAGGATTTTTAACCAATCTTGTGCATCCAATACGTGTCTTTGTGTCATTGGATTAAAATTTCAGTCATTTTGGTCCTCCCTAGTCTTATTCTAGTCCCATTAAGGTTTTAAACCAATCTTGTGCATTTAATTGGTGTCGTTGTAACAATGGGTTAACATTTAGGTCATTTTCGTCCTCCATAGGCTAATTCTAGTCTAATTAGGGTTTTTAACCAATCTTTTGCATGCAATACATGTCTTTGTGTCATTGAATTAACATTTAGGTCATTTTCTTTCTCTCCTAGACTTATTCTAGTCCAATTATGGTTGTTAGCCAACCTTGTGCATCTAATATGTCTGTTTGTGTCATTGGATTAACATTTAGGTCATTTTCTTCGACCCTAGGCTTATTGTAGTCCAATTAGGATTTTTAATCAATCTTGTGCATCCAATAGGTGTGTTTGTGTCATTGGATTAACACTTAAGTCATTTTCGTCCTCCCTAGGCTTATTCTAGTCCAATTAGGGGTTTTAACCAATCTTGTGCACCAAATACGTGTGTTTGTGTCATTAGACTAGCATTTAAGTCATTTTTGCTCTCCCTGGGCTTATTGTAGTCCAGTTAGGGTTTTTAATTAATCTTTTGCATCCAATACGCGTGTTTGTGTCATTGGATTAACATTTAGATCATTTTCATCCTCCCAGTATTATGATATAATTTATTATAAATATTATTTTGGGGTTTTAGGGTGTCACATTAGCGGTATCAGAGTAGGTATATCCAATCATGCCGAGTAGGTCGAATGTCGATTCTATGTTACGAATGTCAGTCGTGTCAATTGTGTTTCTTGTGTAATATTTATTTTCACTATGATGGTTTATCCGTTATATTATTGTGTTAATGATTATATGCTTTTGTATTATTATACATATTTTCGAGATTACTATTAACTGTTTATTAATTGCTTACCCTGATTGTGTTATGGATCCTAAATTCCTACTTAAGTGAGTAAATAAACCATAAAATTACTTGTTAAGATTTGAGTTAATTTTAATTGTTGACAAAATTATGTTAGTTACTTGTTGCTTATTGTTTGCCTACCTAACTATGATTTTTGCACTCTTGTTTTATATGAATAGTTGGAAATAATAATTTTGATTGACCAGTTGTATATTTCACCCTTAATCAATTTAAAATATTTAGTTTTGATATGTATCTGTTTAAAGTGTTTGATCTAATAACTAATTGATTGAAATATTGATTTCCGTAAGAATTATATGTTTAAAAATAGTATTGAGTTTTACTAGGTATAAATTATTATTATTTTGTTGAAACTCAATTTAGAGAAAGAAAAAAAAAGAGATGTTTCGTTCTAAACTTTGAGTTAGATAGGAAATATGTCTCTTACATTTAAAATTTTAATTTTGACTAAAAAAAAATTCTTATTTTTATTTTATGTTGGCTTGTGTTAAGAAAAAAAATCGCTTTTAAATCGTGAATGTTAACTTTAAATCACTTGAAAGGGTTGATGTTGTATCTAGATGAGTAGAGTTTTGATATTGGTTTTGAAAACCATTTAGAATGTTCGTCATGATTTTATATAGTATGAAATTCATATCATTAGCAATAGTAATTCTTGAATATTAGATGTTGATAGAACTTAGAATTTTATAAAAATGACATTTTAAAGGAGTTAAAGTTTACTTATTTTATATGATGAAAATAACTTTTGTTTGAGTTACTCTTGATTATTTTAAAGAAATTAAATTGAGTTAAATTTTTGTTGATTTATAAAATAACAATAATTCTATACTACTGATTTTATTTAATGTTTAAAACAACTTAAAATTTACAGCATGTTTTACTCTGTCTTGTTTTTAAGAAAATTGAAAAGAGTTGTTGTTATGTTGGTTTAGGGGGTGGTGTAAATATTGAATCGTGAGGGTGTTTGGATATTTATTTGAAATTTTTGATTTTTTTATTTATTATGACATTATGAACTCATTAAAGTTTGACTCGATGTTAGAGTTTTAGAGTTTAAGAACTCTTCAGTGATTTACAATAGTACTAATGATAAAAAGTATACTAATTGAGAAAAAGAAGTAAAAAGAAGGAAAAAAAAAGTTTTTAAAAATCTTCTCAACAGTGAAATTCTTTTTGAAAAGTTATCTAAACTTTGGATTCTATAATTGATGTATTTTACAAGTAGAATTTTTTTTTATGAATTAACCTAACAAAATGGTATGCATTAGATTGGTATGTGTAGAGTGCATGTAGATTGATATGTGTAGAGTGCCTCATGTAGATTGGTATGCGTATAGAAACTAAAATTTATTTTATCAATTTTTTTTATTAATTATAAAATTGCAATTTTTATTTGAGACTTAATTTTTAAGATTAGAACAGAACTCCAAAATCTTAAAAAATTGATGGTGTGCTATGTTTTGGACCAATTTTGTGGCTTGATAGAAACTGAGGGATGTATCTATAAGAATGCTAAGTAGTTAATGTGAGAGGAGGCTACTATTTTGTAGATTTATGAATTAGTGTAATTCATTATCATTATCATATGTCTTATGTTTTGTGTCATGTGCACTACTTTAATGTAGATTTTGTAGATTTTTTTTTGTAAGTTTGATAAAATAAGAAAATAAATTGGAACTATTTTGGAAGTGTTAAATAATTGTAAAATTTCCTATATATATATATAGTTTAAATTTTATTTCAAAATATAAGTTGAAAATAATAATTTTTACAGTGATGAACGATTTAAAAAATGTGTTTTTGATGATTAAAATATGAATGTATTTTTAGAAATCTTATAGATTTTAAAAATATCAGTGATTTATTTTATTTGTATTGTATTTAGAAACATGATTTATCTTAGTTGTTTTTATTTAGACTTGAATTATTGAAAAATAATTTAAAGAAAATTTGAAATTCTCAATGGATTATTTTTGGGTGCTAAATGGTTAGTGATATTTTTTTTAATAATATAATAATTTAAGTCTAGAAATTAATTTTTAGAATGACGTGTAACCTTGAAAGTGGTTTTTTCACTACCTTATTCAATTTGGTTTGGTAATGTATTGTATCTTCTAGTAAATAATTATTTATCTTATCTTCTACTTGGAAAATCTATATATGCTTCCATTTGTTGTAACTTTTAAGTGATAGTTAACTCAAAAGTAAATTTAATCGTGATCAATTTGGAGCAGTTGGACCTCTATGAGAATATGTTTCATTTTTGAATCATCGTTTGAGTTATGAGATGAACGTAAAATCTTGGTGCAAATTTTTGGATTAGTTATTTGTATGTGTATATGATTATGTAAATATTAAATTGTTTGTGTTTCAAGTGTTCTAATTGTTGGGAATTGGTGTATAGAGTTAGAGTAGTCGAGAGCATCTAAAAGTGAAATAGTTCTATATTTCTTCAATCGAATTATTGATTATATATTGATACTAGTGTCATTTCATTGTTGTTGTAACTAGTTGTAAATTACCAATAAATTATTGTCAATGTGTAATTAACTGAGTTTTTAACTTGAAGGAAGGAGTAGGAGTTGTGGCGCTGTCTTCGCACTCCTGAACCACGTTAAAGATACTTTTAATTATCCATATTTGAATTTGAATGACTGCGATTATAGTTACTTAAGTAGTTGACTACATGAGTAGGAGGGACTAGCTACCCTGATGACTCATCGTCAATAAAAGAGACAACGATAACTCATTATTCTGTTAGAAGTACCTTTTAATTTTATTTTTAAATAGTTAAAAAATCATGTACATTGCTTATATCAATTGAATGAACTTAATTATTAAATATATGTTATTAGGAAATAGTATCTCTATATTAGTTTTTTTCTTTCTCGTTGATTATATACAGCGCATATTTTTATAGAGTAATTGATTGTAAATCTATTATAATATTATTAAGTTGTTAGATGTGTTTAATATTTTAAAAATAGCCCTCTTTGTCAGACCTAAGTTAAATTTATTGAATGTTTGGTGATAGGATTTAGACTTTATTTTAAGGAGTAAAACTAGTAATATTTGGTTTGAAAGAACTAGTTGAAATTGACAACGTACTTGGAATTTGTTTCATTTAACCAAACTAAATGAACTACGTTATTATTTACGAAATCTATATGTTATGTTTTATATGTAAATTACAGTGAGTAACTCTATGGTATTTTATTTCATAATGGAATGATAAATGTGATATTTTATTTCATAATTGAATGATAAATGTTGTGTGTTTAATTGATTTATTTTGTCATGTTATTCTATCATGCTATGTTAGTTGATTTTTTACATGTTGTGCTTAATGGGAGATTGAATGTCTAAAATATGTTTATAGACTAAGTTTGAATCTTGAAGGTGGTAAGTTAGATATTAGTTCACTCACCGCAAATTTCGAGGACGAAATTCTTTAACAAGGGAGAATTGTAACACCCTAAATTTTATGATAAACTATTTTATTAATTAAATAGGATTTTAAATAATAAATTTGATGTTAAAATTATTATAAAATATATGTTAATAAACTTTGTGATTAATTTCCCTTATATAGGTGACTTTTATGATGTGCTAGTTTTATATATACTAGATTACATGAACGATATAAATAATAAATATTATATTTTATTATTTGATATATATTTTTTTAAAATAATAGTATTTAGTGTAATATATATTTTAAAGAAAAATATTTTATACGATTTTACGTGTATATACGCACACCCAATTAATATATCATTCTTTGATGCGTTTGACTATTATTAAATGTGTACTTAATTGTATTTATTTAATTCTAAATATATTTTATTTTAATTATTTACTTTATAAATAATTATCTTGAGATAGTGATAATATTGTGTTTGATTTTCTTTATTGTTATATTTAACATTATTATGATATTGTGATTATATATATATTTAGTATGATTTAGTATTTAATATAAAGTGTTGATTTTATACTTATTTATTTATAATTTTGAATATTCTCTAATTATGATAGTATTTTAATGTGAGTATTAAAAAAGGTATCATTAGGGTGATTATTTTAAATATGAAGGTTTTGATTATTAATATATTTTAAACGATTTATTACTTTATTTTATAAAATATTAGTTTAGAAATATTAGCAATATTTAGTAATTAAATTATGTTAAAAAAATGTTAAAACATTAGTTTTATTAATTATTGATTTTATTTAAAAATAAATAAAGGGACCAATGAGTTTTAACCATGTGTGAACCATAATTGTTAATAAAATAAATCAACAAAAAAGGGGAATTGGACGAGCAGCTTTGAAACCAAAGTGGAAACACAACAACAACATATCGTTTGGCATCGGTGATCGATAACTGTCTAGAAAACTTTCTCCATTTGCGCCCAAATTTGAGTATGTTATTTCATTCATTTAACTAGTCCATTAAACATAATTTTCCAGAATTTTAACAACCCCAATTTCTCTCTAAAATACCCGACTTCTCCTTTGTAAAATTCATTATTTTGCACCGTTCTCCTTTACCGTATGTCCAATTTGAGTGAAACTAACGCCAAAACGACCGTGTGAAGAGTGGATATATTGTCAACTGATTGGTTTTCTGATTTATGGTAATTTTTCCTTGACCGAAATTTCGAATTTAATTTTTAGATCGAATTTACCCATAAACTGTCGAGTTAGATCGATTGATGGACAAAGAGTCAAAGAACAAAGGTTGTTTGCTCGTGGAATCCTATTCGTGTGTGAAAGCGTCGAAATAAGGTAAGGGGTGAGAGAGCGTTTGAATTCATGAGTATAATATATTGTGAGATGAACCGGAAAACCGTATTGCCCAATGATTCATTTGGGGCTCGCTACGTATAGCAGTAGCCCTTTGAGGGATAAATTAATTAATGTCCAAATATGGAAATTGTGAGATTAAAATATAGAATAGAAATATTTGTAGGGTGTTGATTGATTTAATTTATTTGAATGTGTGAAATTGATATTATTGTGATATTGGGTGTCGAATTAAATTTATATATATGTGTGATTAGATGAGTTTATGTGATGTTATAACAAAAGATGGATGTGTTGTGATAATTTTATGTAATGATGATGATGTACGATTAATAATTGTGACGTTATAAATTTTATGATAAGTTTATGTGATAATGTTTGATTAATGATAGTGATGCTATAAATTTGTGATGAGTTTATGTGATGACGATGATAGCGATGTTCTAGAATGTGATGAGAATATTGAATTAACCCCATAGTTGATGAAATAAAGGTGATTTCAATTTGTGTTTGAGATGACGGTTTTAATGAAGTATCATATACCAACGAGGGGAGAAAATAAATATTGTGAATTTGGGAAGTGGAGATTATTTTGTCATCATATAGGTAGGGCCTAACAAGCCTAGTGATTTCGGGGAAGTACAACTGAATGAGCCTGATTGTGGCGGTCTGCTGTCGAGCCTTAAAGCAAGATTGTTAGACCTTGGAGGTATTCGGGTGGGGAATTCCTAGGTGACTTGGAGGTAGAACTCCAAATGTCGGGAGCTACCACGCAACACACGTTTACCTCGACTGTCATGTATATGTGTCTCGAGTTGAGTTAAGGGGATCTATGAGGACAGGGCCAATTTGAATTGTCCGTCCACCAGGATGGTGGCATAGTATCAAGCCTCCTAACCAAGTACTTCAGAGTTAGAATGGTACCATATTGTGAAGTAGAGTCTTAGCTCATGCATAACATTGCATTTTATTGTGATTGTTTTGCTGTGATTAATATGTATCGTGTGTGGTGATAATTTATCTTCGACGATTTGATGTTATAGTAAAATTTATTAATTTTCCTTGAGTGATTTTGACTTTTTAATGTGATAATTTCTTGATGGAATGATTGTGTATTGATACGGTTCAATTATAATTGTTCGCATGTTCTTCTTACTTGTATTATACTGTCATCATGATTTCGAAGATCACCTCTTTCGTTGTTTGTGTTTGACTGGCTTCTCCGTGCGTTTGCAAAATTACAGTTATTACAGGTGAATGAGTCTTGAAGTTCAAGTTAGGTAGGAACCGCGCTCTGATAGGTGATACCGGGAATAAGGCTTTTAATTTGTGTTTTACTTATTTAATTTGAAAAGAATTTTTGTATAAAAATCTTGGAAGTACTAGTAAGTTTTTAAAATTAAATCAAGTAATTATACTTAAATCAAGCTTATCGAGATTGCACTATTTTAATGGAGAAAATAAGTTTAAAATGTTCTTTTATTTTTTAGAAACGTGATACCCGAATTTAAAATGTTCTTGGAAATAGATTTTTATTTATCCGCTGCAAATTTTATAGGAATATGATATAATTTATTATATATATATTATTTTGGGGTTTAGGGTGTCACAAAGCCTACTATCCCAAAATGTCCTACCCTTACCTAAGCCTCATTACAACCCGAAAGTCCTCCAAAAGTGTATGTGTTTGCTGCATTGTGATTGCTAACTACAAGTTTTTCAAGCCTATGGTAGCGTGATGCATGTTCTCGGATTAGAGATTGATTTGATTTGAGAAATTGAATTTAAATTTGCTTTTAACTGCACAAAATCTGAAATAAATTGTTGCTTGGGGACAAGCAATAGATTAAGTTTGAAGTTGTGATGACTCTTCATTATATGCATATTTTTCATTGATTTTAATCTTATTTATCTTTAACCATTAGTTAATTTAAGGAGTTATTTGATATATTTTGTTGACTTTAGTTGTTTGATTTAATGAAATGTTTATGTTCTTATTTGCTTGATTAAGTAGAGATTTTTTTGTAGTTTTGTGTTGTTACTTTGTTTTAGTGCAGTGCTGAATTTTGGTGAGAAATCAACATGACCTATGTAGAGTATTTCAGCGATATCTGGAGTTGTAGATGTCTAATTGGAGTCAAACCAAGTGCACATGAAAGCTAAGATCCATAGCTACAACTTTCATGTCCCGGCAGCGGAACCACAATGTCTAATCATGTAATGACCTTAAAGACAAGGTCTATCAATCGATAATTAGTATCACATTGATTAAATTCATAATTTCAAACATATAGTAGCCCAACAATAGAAAAAATTATTTCTAACTATCCACTATAACAAAAGAGCAAAAATCAAAGTAATAAACACAAATCCAATCAAAAGGTAATTAACTCAATCATGACAACGTTTCAAATTAACTTAAATTTTTAAGAAATAATTTCCCATTATATTTAATCACTTAAATAAGAACTTAGAATCCACAACGCAACACAATTAGAGTAAGAAGATAGTAAATAATTAATTAGTAACTTCAAAAATATGTACAATTATACAAAAGCATACATACATAATGTAACACCTTAATTTATTGTTATACCTTAATTTATTATTATTATTATAAAGTAGTGTTCTTATACATGTGTTTCTTGTGGTGTAATAATGTTTTTAGTGTCTTTTTGTTGTCTTTATAGTTACGTAAATAAAAATCAATGATCATTGTTATTAAATCTATTTATTTTATTTTAAAAATAATAATAATAATAATAATAATAATAATAAATAATAATAATAATAATAATAATAATAATATATACTAGTTTTGAAGTGCTATTATCTTAGGCCTAATATTTTCGTAGTGTTGTTATCTAAATATTTATTATTCGAATTTATTTTTATGAAGTATAAATATAAAAATAATTATATTATTTATATATAAAATATAATAATGATGATGATGTCGTGCCTTAAATATCCGTATAATGGCCAATAATATCTATTAATAGCATAAGTTATAAATTGAATTCACCATAAACGGAATTAATGGACCTAAATTAATTCTGAATTCGTGATATATATAACACCCTAAATATTTCAATTAATAGATAATAGTAAATTATAATAAATTATATTGTATGTGTATTCTATGTGGTGTGATAATTTTCTACGCATTTTTTTTAATCTTGATAATTTATTTGAATTATTAATATTAAATAAATTTATTTGCTTAATTTTAGACAAACTAAACAAAATAAAAAAAATAAAAAATAAAAAATAAAATCACATATTAAACTATGTTACTAACACACTATCTTTTTAAGAGTAATAAGAGAGACGCCTAAACAATCTGCATAAATGGCTTCCTACTAATATATATATATATATATATATATATATATATATATATATATATATATATATATATGCATGAGTTATTAAGTTAGGTTTTGTTCTGAACACTAGTAGCTGCCTCTACCAACAAAAGTCTCGTCCCTATTACATATGAAATACTAACCCTTCTATACAAATGAATAGTGCTGCAAAAAAAAAAAAAAAATCAAACACTCCAATCTCATTTTCAAGAAATATTAATCTACATCTTTTGAAAGAAAAAGGGAGTAACACCAGCAGATTAATTTAATTTCTAAGGTTAATATACTTGATTACTTTTATAAAAAAAATCAGTTGCATATGTTGAAATTAAATTTTGATTCATGATATTGTAATAAACTCTAGAGGTTGTTATAGGAATGTCATCGCTCATATTAGTGTTCATAATATGATTTTAATCTTCTATTTTCTCTTATTCTTTCATCAATGAAAATCCACAAATTTTTGGGTGTAAAACACATAATAACTTAAATTGTTATTCTACTATATGTCATTTCTTTCGATCATGGGTAGTATATGTGTAGTCATAGTTACTTGATCAAATTATATGAGTACAAGGCATATATTTTATTTTATTTTTCAATTTTTAACAAAATTAAATTTGTAACAATTAAATTTATATGTCTGATAAATAAGCAATTAGTGTTGAATAACGAAACCACAATTTATGCTATTTACCATGTGAATAATTTCCAGTAAGGACAAAATAAAACGACGTATATTATTCCTCACAATGTTTAGTATATTCCCTCTCCTCAAGATAAACAGTAGGTACCCTAATTATATATCATGAAATGCACTACAACTTAAATCTTATTTTACATCATAGAGTCTAATTTAGTTTCACATCTAAAGAGTTTAGTTCATTTTAATTATAATATAATATTGAATGTGGGCAGTACTTGAAGATAAAAACTATGTGTATGTATATAAACATGTTTACTTAATTCCTTTTATCCTATTTAGGTATATGTATATAAAACACGTTTAATTAGTTCCTTTTATCTTGTATAGTTATACACATAAAAACGTTATATTTATCCCCTTTTTAATCCTATTTAGTTATACATGTATACATGATATATTAAGTTCCCTTTATCCTATTTAATTTTAAATAAAATCTGATTATAGTAATATGTATGTTTTAACCACATTAAATATATTTTTGGGTTGTAGTACAAATAGTAGATAATTTATTTATTTATTTATTTACTTGCTTATTTATTTATTTAGATTATTTATTTATTTATTTATTTACTTATTTATTTAGATAATTTATTTATTTATTTACTTATTTATTTACTCATTTAATTATTTATTTATTTAGATAATTTCTTTATGTATTTATTTATTTTATTATCTACTTATTTATTTATTCATTTATTTATAGTAAGTAATTATTTGTATTTGGTGGTTGTGTGGCTATAACTCTCTCGCGGATTATTAGAGACGACGACCGACAAAGAGAGGACCCGTTAGCATATCAGATTCAATGGACGAAATCTTCAGTCGAGGTAAGGGGTGAGAAGAGGTTCAACTTTATGAGTATAAATATAACGTGGGATGAACGGGAATACCGAAATTCCCATATATTCATCTGATGCTTACTACGTACGGTCGAGCCCTATTGAGTAATAATAATTAATTAATAATATATGAATGGTAATAGTGAGGACTAAAATATAATTTAGCAACCTATAGAATTGCCGTGAATTTATTTATATCAAGATTGCATGTTATATGATTTTATGAGATCTTGTGTTGATTGTTATTGTCTGAATGATATGTACTTGAGTGTCCTTGTTACTTGATTGAAATTGTGATACTACTTGACTGTGCCACCTAATTGATTCCTTATTATGTGATTGAGGAAACTGGATTGTGTATTTTGAGTAGTGTAAACCAAATATTGAGAATTAATTGTGATTGACTGATATACATATATAATGATGAATACTGTGAAGACAAACTGAAACTTGTTGAGTTATGGTGATCGAGTGAGGTTGAGATATGTGTTGTAAATTTTGGAGTTAGGACTATTTTGTCATCATATAGGGAGGGTCTGACAAACCTAGTGATTCGGGAAAGTATAACTGAATGAGCCTGGTCGTGGAGGGCTACAGTCGAACTGTAAGGTAAGACTGATAGACCTTGGGGGTACATCTAGTGGGGAATTCCTAAGTGGATTAGTGGGATCTTCCCTACGGTCGGGAACTATTGTGCAACACAAGAGTACCCCGACTGTCGCGTATATGTGTCTCAGGTTGAGTTGAGGGGATCTATGAGGACTTGGCCATTCATGAATTGTCCGTCCACTCTTGTAGTGGCATAGTATCAGGCCTCCTAACCAAGTGATGAAGAAGTATAGAGTATAGGACATGCATAACATTTCATCCTTGTAACTGTTTTATTGTGATTGAATTAGATTAACCTTGTATATTATGTTCTTGAATGGTTCTCTTTATTTGTGATGTTTTTGACTCTTGCGTTTTCTCCTCGTTTATCTTATACTGTTACATAATTTCAAAACTCACCCCTCGTTGTTTGTGTTTGGTGTTTGGGATGGACGCAGACGAGTTGCAAGCTGCAGGTGATGACTAGTACCATCAGAGTGGCGGAAGCCATCTTGCCTTGAAGACTTTTATTATGTGTTTTTTTTTTGTTAACGTCTTTTAGTTTGTGAATTCCCGCTCTGATAGTGACATCGGGTTGAGACTACATTTACATTTATCATTCAACTTATGTACGTGTGCTTCAAAAAGGATTTTATTGACTACTGTTATGATTTTGAGACGTTAAGTTTGACGAAAATTTTGGATTAATGTGACATGCTCATGATTACGTGATACTTTTTACCTTAAAAAACAAATGTTTGAAAGTTTATTTAAGTTATTTTTTTAGAATTATATTATTTTAAAAATAAAATTTAAAATAAAAAGTTAATATTAATTTGGGGTTTAGGGTGTCACACATAACACAATAATATAACGAGAAAAAACCTGATAGTGAAAATAATTAATACACAAGAAAACACAATTGACATGACTAACATTTCACTCACATTGAATCGACACTCAATCCACTCGGCCTGATTGGACAGCTCTGCTCTAATACCACTAATGTGACACCCTAAACCCAAAATAATATATATAATAATTTATATTATATTTCTATAAAACTTGCAGCAAATAAATAAAAGTATGTTTTCCAAGAAAATACAAACTTTTATTTTTAACTTAGGATATCACGTTTAAAAAAAATCAAAAGGAACACTTTAAACTTATTTTCTCCATTAAAATAGTGTAATCTCAATAAGCTTGATTTAAGTATTATTACTTGATATAATTTAAAAACTTACTAGTACTTCTAAGATTTTCATACAAAAATTCGTTTCAAATTAAATAAGTAAAATACAATTTAAGCCCTTATTCCCGGTATCACCTATCAGAGCGTGATTCCTCCCAAACTTGAACTTCAAGATTCATTAACCTGTAATAACTGCAATTTTTCAAACGCAGGGCCAAGCCAGTCAAACACAAACAACGAAGGAGGTGAATTTCGAAATCATGATGACAATATAATACAAGTAAGAAGAACACGCAAACAATCATAATAGAACCGTATCATTACACAAACATTCCATCAAGAAAATATCACATTAAAAAGTCAAAATCACTCAAGGAAAATCAAATAAATTTCACTATAACATCAAATCGTCTAAGAGAAATTATCACCACCCACGATACATATTAATCACAACAAAACAATCACAATAAAATGCAATGCTATGCATGAGCTTATACTCTACTTCTCAATGTGGTACCATTCTAACTCTGAAGTACTTGGTTAGGAGGCTTGATACTATGCCACCATCCTAGTGGACAGACAATTCAAATTGGCCATGTCCTCATAGATCCCCTCAACTCAACCCAAGACACATATATGTGACAATCGAGGTAAACGTGTGTTTCGTGGTAGCTCCCGACATTTGGAGTACTACCTCCAAGTCACCTAGGAATTCCCCACCTTACGGCTCGACAACAGTCCGCCACGATAAGGCTCATTCAGTTGTACTTCCCCGGAATCACTAGGCTTGTCAGGCCCTACCTATATGATGACAAAATAATCTTCACTTCACAAATTCTCAATATTTATATTTTCTCCCATTGTTGGCCTATGATACTCCATTAAGATCGTCATCTCAAACACAAATTGAAATCACAATTATTTCACCAACTATGGAGTTACTTCAATATTCTCATCACAAATTCACAACATCACTATCATTAATTATATCTCATCACATAAACTCTTCACAAATTTATAGCATCACTATCATCAATCATACATCATCACATAGGCTTGTCACAAATTTATAACATCAGTATTATTAATTATACATCATCATAATCACATAAACTTATTAAAATGAATTCACTTTTTATCATCACATCACATAAACACGTCTAATCAAACATATACATAAAATTCATTCGACATCCAATATCACAATAATATCAAATATCTCATATTTAATAAAAATAAATCAAACATCACAATAATATCAAATACCACATATTTAACGAAGTTAAATCAATCATACCTTATAAATATTTCTATTCCATATTTTAATCTCACAATTCCCATATTTTTACATTAATCAGTTTATCACTCAAAGGGCTACTGCCATATGTAGCGAGCCCCGAATGAATCGTTGGAAAATACGGTTTTCCCGTTCATCTCACATTATATTATACTCATGAATTCAAACGCTCTCTCGCCCCTTACCTTATTTCGACGCTTTCACACATGAGAATGATTCTTTGAGAAAACAATCTTTGTTCTTTGACTTTTTGTCCTTCAATCGATCTAACTCGACAGTTTATGGGTAAACGTCAAAAATAAATTATGAGAAAATCCTCTAAAAACTAAATTTCGAAATTCGGATTAGGAAAATTACCATAAATTAGAAAACCAGTCAGTGGATAATATAGCCACTTTTCACACGATCGTTTTGGCATTAGTTTCACTCAAATCGAACTTAGGTGAAGAAGAACGGTGCAAAATAACGAATTCTGTAAACAGAAAAATTGGGTATTTTAGGGAGAAATTCGGGTTGTTAAAAATCTGAAAATTGTGTTTAATTGAATAGTTAAATGAGTAAAACAACATACTGAAATTCGAATGAAAACGGATAACTTTTCTGGAACAGTTATTGATCACCGATGTCAAACGATAGGTTGTTGTTGTTGTGTTTCCTCTTTAGTTTTAGAGCTGCCCGTTCAATTCCCTTTTTTATTTTGTTGTTGTTTTATTTTATTAACAATCAGGGTTGGTAAAACCCATTGGTCCCTTTATTTATTTTTAAATAAAACAAATAATTACTAAAACTAATGTTTTAACATTTTTTTAACATAATTTAATTACTAAATATTGCTAATATTTCCAAACTAAAATTTTATAAAATAATGTAATTAATCTTTTAAAATATAATAATAATCAAAACTCTCATATTCAAAATAATCACCCTAATGGTACTTTTTTTATTAAAAAAAATACTCACATTAACATACTATCATCCTTAGAGAATATTCAAAATTATAAAATAAACAAGTATAAAATCAACACTTTATATTAATTACCAAATCATACTAAATATATATATAATCACAATATCATAAAAAGTATATGAAAATAAAGAAAATCAAACACAATATTACCACTATCTCAAGATAATTATTTATAAAATAAATAATTAAAATAAAATATATTTAGAATTAAATAAATATAATTAAGTACACATTTAATATTAGTCAAACGCATAAAAGAATGTTATATTAATTGGGTGCGCGTATATACACGTAAAATCGCATACAATCTTATTCTTCAAAATATTACACTAAAATACTATTACTTTTTTTAAAAAGATATATAATATAATATAATAAAATAAAATATTTATTATTTATATTGCTCATTTAATATAATGTGTATCAAACTAGTACATCATAGAAAACATTCATATAACGAAAATTAATTACAAAGTTTATTAACATATATTTTATAATGATTTTTAACATCAAATCAATTATTTAAAATCCTATTTAATTAATAAAATAGTTTATCATAAAATTTAGGGTGTTACACCACCATCTCGGTGGACGGACAATTCAAATTGGCATTGTCCTCATAGATCCCCTCAACTCAACCCAAGACACATATACGCGACAGTCGAGGTAAACATGTGTTGCATGGTAGTTTCCGGCATTTGGAGTGTGACCTCCAAGTCACCTAGGAATTCCCCACCCGAATACCTTAAAGGTCTAACAATCTTGAATTCAAACGCTCTCTCACCCCTTACCTTATTTTGTCGCTTTCACACACGAGTACGATTCCACATGCAAACAATCTTTGTTCTTTGACTTTTTGTCATTCAATTGATCTAACTCGACAATTTATGGGTAAACGTTAAAAATAAATTATGAGAAACTACTCTAAAAATTAAATTTTGAAATTCAGTCAAGGAAAATTACCATAAATCAGAAAAACCAATAAGTGGATAATATAGCCACTTTTCACACAATCGTTTTGACATTGGTTTCACTCAAATCAGACTTACGATGAAGAAGAATTCTGTAAACTGAGAAATTGGGTATTTCAGGGAGAAATTCGAGTTGTTAAAAATCTGAAAATTGTGTTTAATTGAATAGCTAAATGAGTAAAACAACATACTGAAATTTGGACGAAAACAGAGAAATTTTTCTAAGACAGTCATCGATGAACGGTATCAATTTTCTTCTTTTTCTCTCAATATGCGGCTGCCCTATTTTGTGTCCAGGTTACTCTCTCTTTCTCATGCCCTTCATTCTTGTTATTTTCGATTAATATTTTTTTTATTATTTAATTAAATTTTACTCTTAAATATGTGTCTAATCTATAAAACAAATTTTACTTCTTTCTTCTATTTATTTTTATTTTTTAAATAAAAGAAACAATTATCAAAACTTTTTTTAACACTTTTTTTGAAAAAAACACCAACGTATTACTAATATTTCAAAAGCAATATTTTATAAAATGAAGTAATTAAAGTAATTAATCTTTTAAAATACATTAATAATCAAAACCCTCATATTCAAAATAATCCCTATAGTTATAGTTATTTTTTTCAAATACTCAAATTAAAATATTACCATCGTTAGAGAATAGACGAAATTAAAAAATAAATAAATATAACATCAACACTTTATATTAATTACTAAATCTTAATAAATATATATAAAATCACAATGTCATAACAAGTATATAAAAAAAAAGAAATCAAACACAATATCAATTCTATCTCAAGATAATTATTTATAAAAAATAACTAAAAATAGAAAATAGTTATAAATAATTGAAATATAACTATGTACATACTTAACATCAATCAAGCACACATAAAAATATTACATTAAATGGGTACGCATATATACACATAAAATCGCATAAATATATTTTTCTTAAAATATTACACTAAAATACTATTGTTTTTAAAAAAAATATATCAAATAATAAAATATAATATTTATTATTTATATCGCACATTTAATATAATATTTATAAAACTAGCACATCACAAAAAAGAACCTATATAACAAAAATTAATCCCAAAATCTATCAACATATATTATAAAATAATTTTAACATCAAATTAATTATTTAAAATCCTATTTAATTAATAAAATAGTTTATTATTAAATTTGGGGTGTTACAATTCTCCCCTCATTAAAGAAATTTTGTCCTCGAAATTTGTAGTGAACAATACAGGAACTAATATCTAGCTAACTACACACTCAAAGTTCAAACTTAATTTATAAACATTTTTTTAAGACTTTCACTATTCATTCAAGCACAATATGTGAAAACCACTTATCTTAGCATGATAGGCTAGCATGACACAATAAATCAATGAAACACATCACCTTCAATAACTCAATTGTGAAGCAAATAACATGAGTAATGAGAATCATTTATATATAAAACTAAGCATCTGAATTTAGTCAACAAAAATTTTCTACATTCAGTTTGATCAAATAACCCATATATCAAATACAGATTCAACTTCGACTAACTTCTCAAACAATATGCTACCAGTTTTACTCTTCTTAAAGAATGTTTAAATCTTAACCACAATTACTCTATCGATTTCACATAAGCTATAGTGAAACACTTCAAATATTTCACCTTCAAGAAATACAAACAGAAACACATATTGTAACACCCCAAATTTTTAATTATATATAATAGCAATATTATATAAAATTATATTATATGTGTATTTGTTGTAGTGTGATAATTTCCTAGGTTTTTTTTTATCCTAATGATTTATTTAAATTACTAACAATAAATATAACTATTTAAATTGATATTGGGCAAATAAAAATAAATAAATAAGAAATAAATAGGTGTATTAGTACACCAATCTATTAACATTAGTGTTAAAAAGGGCGAGCAAATAATAATAATAATAATAATAATAATAATAATAACTCACACATAAAATATTTCCTTTTATAAAATAAATCAAATTTAATCCCTTCAAAATTCTTTGTTTCTTAAAGTCTAACTATAAAATTTCAATCATCCTTGAATATTCAAGAGTTACTATTGCTAATAATATGAATTTTATACTATTTCAAAATCATTACGAATAACATTAATCATTTAGATACAACCATCAACACTTTCAAGTGATTTCAAATTAACATCTACGCTTTAAAATCATTTTTTTTTAACTTTTTTTATTTATTTATTTTCCTTCTGAAACATCGATTCCCTTTTCCCAATTGCCTTCTGAAATTCGGGTTCCGCGGTGACTCTGCCCACCGTTGTTATTCTGTGGTCGATTATAAGGTTTAGCAACTTGTTTTCCCTTGTTGTTATGATAATTCACCCGATTAGGCCTTCCTGAATTAAAATTCCCTCCTCGGCTAGCCCTCTTATTTTTTATATCCTCATCTTCTCCACATTTTTCCACAAGAACTTGGAAACGTTGAATTCCCAAGGGTAAGATAGAGTCTTGAATCTCATACTTCAATCCAGCTTGGAAACGATGACACATGAATGGTTCATCAACCTCTTCACGGGAAAACCTGAAATGCCTCAACAACGATTCAAACTTAGCGGCATATTCGCCCACGACCATATTCCCCTGATGAAGTTTTAGAAAATCATCACCCAGTTTAGTCTTGGTACTCATCGGGAAGTATTTGTCTAAAAACTTCCTTTTGAATGATTCCCAGTTCACCTCCTCGTGAGCTGGTCCCATCAACAACCTTGTACTCCTCCACCAATACTTAGCATCCCCTAATAGCAGATAAGTGGCATAGTTGATATTTTCTCCTGCCTGACAATTAATCATCTCAAAGATCTTTTCCACTTCTTGGATCCATTGATTGGCTTTCTCTGAATTCTCATTACCCTTAAACTTGGGAGGATTGTGATGACGAAAATCTTCTAATCCTCTTGACTCAACAGCACGGATCTCTATTTCCCTCTTTTCTAGATCACGTTGAGTATTTGTAGCAGTCTGGGCAGCAACAGAAACAGCCATGTTATTCATAGCTTCCAACATTTGGTCATCCCTATTGACATTCACTCTAGCAACGTCGTTCCTTCTTGGTGGCATTGATTCTTACAAAACCATCATCAAGAAGAAGTCTTAACACCACTTCGAATAATTCCAAAACTAACTTTTGACTACATCAATACATAACAACTACTCATGACTTGACAACTTACCCCGACGCATGATCAGATAACGACTCCCAACCTACAGGTCAACCTACAATCTAAACCAAAAGCTCTGATCCCAAAAATTGTAACAACCGACAAAAGTCAACAATATTTACAAACAGCGGAAATAGTTTTTGAAACAAAAATCCAAAGTATTTAAACAGCAAAATACACTGGGGATATGAGACCTATCAGACATAGCTCATACCCCTGGGGTATTCTCGGGAAACACCTGTACAAAAGCACTGGCCCATGAATTTTAACTCCCCCACGTCACATCAAAAGTGGTACATGGACCCATGTAAACAAAAGTCAAGCTAACAATATAAGGTATAGGTACAATCTTCCAAAATAAAGTAATTACAACCGCAAAAGAAAGACATATATCCCCTATACAACCATCTAATCTGATCATGCTACAAAAACTATACAACCTGGGTGATCTCCATGTGCCCCGCAAGATCCTCTTGACACAGCTTCGGCCAGGTATGTCTAACTACATACCTATCTCCAAGGTACTAATCGGTAGGACGATCTTGGTTCTCATATGAGGGCAAAGCCCAGATTTCCACAATAATTGTAAAGGGTCACCAACCAAAATTAACAAATATCACTTAACATTTATATTTTAAATGCACAAAATAACCTTTCAACTTAGCATACTCCTTGAAAGGGTTTTCATATGTCAAACCTGCATAAATAAGTTGAAAAAATGATGTTTTTAACAAAACTGCACTGTGGTATTCGAATACAGCAAACTCGTATTCGAATACAGTGCTAAGTCATAAGTCAGTAGCAAAATCATCCAGTCGTATCTGAATACAGAAATCTCGTATCCGAATACAAGTGCAAGTCAATGGCAAAAATTATCTCGTCGTATCCGAATATAGTGCAAGTCAGTGGGTAAAAATTATCCTATCGTATCCGAATACAGAAAGCTTGTATCCAAATACAGTGTAAGTCAATGGCAAAAATTATCCTGTCGTATCCAAATATAGAAATCTCGTATCTGAATACAGTGCAAGTTAGTGGCAAAATATGTGTTGTCGTATTCAAATACAGTCCTATCGTATTTGACTACACGTATTCGAATATAGTCCTGTTGTATTCGAATACAAGTGCGAAATCATAAGTCAATAGCAAACTTTGTGTTGTTGTATTCGAATACAGTCCTGTCGTATTGAATACAACTGTGAAAAATGCAGATTTTCTGTTTTGAAAACGTTTCGATATCATTCTACACTTACAACACAAAATCAATCATCACACGTAGCAATTATGGCACGATCACAAACAACAATCGAGTATGTATATACAATCATCATAATATAACAAACATGACTCATGTGCAACGTACCCTAATGCAATGCATATATGCCAAAATGCATGATTCTGGAATTCCAACCAAAACCCTCCTCGAAAGGGCGTAAATCATGATTGTACCGCCTATCACAGACCTTTTACTAATTACCAAGGTGCCACCCATCACAGGTCCGCACGATTTACTAAAGTGTCGCCTATCACAGGCCTTACACTGTTTTCTAGAGTGCAATCGCTCACAGATCAGCACATTCTAGAGTGCAATCTCTCACATATCAGCACGACGCGATAATTCCCGTAAGGATAAGATGAACCAACAAATCACATGGCATCATCCCGTGGCCCATCCGGTCACCACTATCACCATGGCCCATTCGGTCACCATGTACTATGAAATGCATGAGCATATTCTGACTCTTTTCACCAAAACCATTAAGTAAATGCAGCTATTAAAAGATTCCCCATTTTTAATACTCATTTTACACTAATGATTTTCAAATACAACACAGAGCATACTCAAATATATTTATTCACACCAATTTCAATTTCCATAAACACACATAAATCACATCTCCAAATTCAACACACACATAGATTGAATTAAATTTGTTTTCCACCAATTCACACATAAATTTCTTCTCAAAAAATCATAATATTAATTATGAACACATCAATCACACCAAACATGAATCACCACAAACCACACCTCAAACACATCAAATTCAAATTCCACAATTTCACCCATAAAACGCATTAAATTCATTCCACAATCTACACCTCAAACACATCAAATTTATTTTTCACAAATTCACATATAAGGTCCTAAATGCAAACTAAAAGTTTGGAAGGAGCCCTTACCTCCGTTATCTCTTTTCCAACCAATTACGGCACCGCGATTAATTTCGGTAAAACTTCCGCTCACGTCGTCGCTTCAAAAACTAGCTCACTAGCACCGCGGCGTGGCATGGAGCAACTTTCCCTTCTGTCACTTCTTGAAAGGAAGCTTAGAAGTCGAAGAAAAGTGGAGATTTGTGTTTGAGTTTTTGAAAAAAACCAAAGCTTTGGTTTGTGTTGGAAATAGAGAATGAAGAAGATGAAGGAATGGTGGCGGACGTGAAATAGGGAAAAGTGGTTTACTTTTTCTTTTTCATATATATATATATATATATATATATATATATATATATATATATATATTAAAACCAAACAAATATCTAAATATCTAGATATTTTTAAAATCGTCATTTCACCCATCACCTCACATCACTTCTCAAACCACTTTTTCAGAAAAAATATCTACTCTTGCCGCAATTCAATCGACAGATGAACTTTTCTGAAAAAACGTCACATCTAGAAAAAATTTCCTTTCGACAAAAGATGCACCGTAAATAAATAAAATTATTCCTCGACAAATAATTTTAATTGGAGCTCCAAAAATATATTTTTGGCATTTAACACACAAAATACCAATAAAAATTGGCTAAAAAGCCTTAGAAATAAAAACGCACCAAAATACATAAATTACAAATTAAAACTAAGGTTCTTACAAATTTCCTTCATTCTTGTGTCCAGGTTACTCTATCTTTCTCATGGCCCTTCATTCTTGTTATTTTCTATTAATATTGTTTTTTTATTATTTAATTAGATTTTACTCTTAAATATGTATCTAATCCATAAAACAAATTTTACTTCTTTCTTCTATTTATTTTTATTTTTTAAATAAAACAAACAATTATCAAAACTTTTTTTTAACACTTTTTTTAAAAAATTATTTAATTACCAACGTATTACTAATATTTCAAAAGCAATATTTTATAAAATGAAGTAATTAAAGTAATTAATCTTTTAAAATACATTAATAATCAAAACCCTCATATTCAAAATAATCCCTATAGTTATAGTTATTTTTTTCAAATACTCAAATTAAAATATTACCATCGTTAGAGAATAGACGAAATTAAAAAATAAATAAATATAACATCAACACTTTATATTAATTACTAAATCTTAATAAATATATATAAAATCACAATGTCATAACAAGTATATAAATATAAAGGAAATCAAACACAATATCAATTATATCTCAAGATAATTATTTATAAAAAAAGAACTAAAAATAGAAAATAGTTATAAATAATTGAGATATAACTACGTGCATACTTAACATCAGTCAAGCACACATAAAAATGTTACATTAATTGGATACGAATATATACACGTAAAATCGGGTAAAATATTTTTCTTTAAAATATTACACTAAAATACTATTATTTTTTTAAAATTATATCAAATAATAAAATATAATTTTTATTATTTATATCGCACATTTAATCTAATATTTAAAAAACTAGCACATCACAGAAAGCACCTATATAACAAAAATTAATCCCACAATCTATCAACATATATTATAAAATAATTTTAACATCAAATTAGTTATTTAAAATCCTATTTAATTAATAAAATAGTTTATTATAAAATTTGGGGTGTTACAGCGGTCTACTGTTGAGCCTTAGGGAAGATTGTTAGACCTTAGAGACATTCGGGCGGGGAATTCCTAAGTGAGTTGGAAGTAGCACTCCAAATATCTGGAGCTACCATGCAACAAATGTTTACCTCGACTGTCGCGTATATGTGTCTCTGGTTGAGTTGAGGGGATCTACGAGGACAGAGCCAATTTGAATTGTATGTCCACTGAGATAGTGGCATAGTATCAAGCCTCCTAACTAAGTACTTCAGAGTTAGAATGGTACCAAATTGTGCAATAGAGTCTAAACTCATGCATAATATTGCATTTTTGTGTGCGATTGTTTTGTTGTGATTAATATGTTTCAAAAGTGATAGTAATTTCTCTTGGAGGATGTGACGATATATATATATATATATATATATATATATATATATATATATTTATTTATTTATTGATGTTACTTGAGTGATTTTCACATTATAGTATGATATTATTATTATTTTTTTTTGAGTACTTTGATATATCATGATGTTTTATGATACGGTTTATTATGATTGTTGGCGTGTTCTTCTTATTTATATTATACTATAAATATGATTTCATAACTCACCTCTTTCGTTGTTTGTGTTTGACTGGCTTGACCCTGTCTTTGCAAAATGGAGTTCAAGTGTTGGAGAAACTCGCTCTGATAGGTGTTACCAGGAATTAAGAGCTTTACATTTGTATTTTACTTATTTAATTACCAATGACTTTTTATATGACAATTTTAGTATTACTACGTTTTTTTGGAATTAATTTAAAAAATTATAGTTAAATCAAGTTCATTTAGATTAAAATATTCTAATTGAGTAATAAAGTTTGAATTCTTCCATGTGTATTTTGAGAAACGTGACATCCTAAATTAGTTACAAAAGTTTTATTTCATTGTAAACAGATTTTCTTTATACGCTGCGAATTTTTTTCAAAAAAAAAATAGTATAAATTATTATATATGTCATTTTGGGGTTTAAGGTGTCACATTAGTGGTATCAGAGCAGATCTGTCCAATCGTGCCGAGTGAGTTATTTGTCAGTCGTTTGTTAGTCAATTGTGAGCCTATTGTGTTTACCTATGTTCTCTGTTAAGTGATGAATTACTTACCTATTATTCTTTTGCTAAGTGATATGTACTTTTCAATTGCAATACATGATTTGTGAAAGATGATTGTTAATTGTTAACTACTTGTTTGTTCTTGTTGTGTTGTGGATTCTCTTAATTTTGAAGATACATATATGCGATAGTCGAGGTAAACGTGTTCTTGTTGTGTTGTGGATTCTCTCAACTCAACCCAAGATACATATACGCGACAATCGAGGTAAACATGTGTTGTATGGTAGCTCCCGACATTTGGATGGCTACCTCCAAGTCACCTAGGAATTCTCCACCCCAATACCTCAAAGGTTTAACAATCTTGTCTTAAGACTCAACAGCAGACCACCACGATCAGGCTCATTCAGTAGTATTTCCCCAGAATCACTAGGCTTTTCAGGCCCTACCTATATGATGACAAAATAATCTCCACTTCACAAATTCTCAATATTTAATTTCTCCCCTTGTTGGCCTATGATACTCAATTAAGGCCGTCATCTCAAACATAAATTGGAATCACAATTATTTCATCAAATATGGGTTACTTCCATATTTTACTCACAATTTATAACATCACTATCATTAATCACACATCATCACATAAACTCATCATAATCTTATAACATCACTCTCATCAATCATACATCCTCACAAATTTATAAAATCATTATTATTAATTATACATCATCATAATCACATAAACTTATCAAACTGCATCCAACTTTTATCATCACATCACCTAAACCTGTTTAATCAAACATATACATAAAATTCATTCGACATCCAATATCACAATAATATCAAATATGACACATTTAACGAAAATAACTCAAATATCACAATAATATCAAATACCACACATTTAACGAAGTTAAATCAATCAAACTCTTATAAATATCTCTATTCGCCATTTTAATCTCACAATTCCTATATTTTCACATTAATCAATCTATCACTCAAAGGGCTACTGCCGTACGTAGCGACCCCTATATGACTCGTTGGGAAATACAGTTTTCCCGTTCATCTCACATTATATTATACTCATGAATTCAAACGCTCTTTCACCCATTTCCTTATTTTGACGCTTTTACACACGAATACGATTCCACGAGCAAACAACCTTTGTTATTTGACTCTTTCTCATTCAATTGATCTAACTCGACATTTTATGGGTAAACGTCAAAAATAAATTATGAGAAGATACTCTAAAAACCTAATTTGAAATTCGGTCAAGGAAAATTACCATAAATCAAAAAAACCAATCAGTGAATAATATACCCTTCGTTTTGGCATTGGTTTAACTCAAATCTGACTTACGCAGAAGAAGAACTGTGCAAAATAACGAATTCTACAAACGGAGAAGTCGGATATTTGAGAGAGAAATCGGAGTTGTTAAAAATTTGGAAAATTGTGTTTAATTGACTAGTTAAATAATGAAACAACTTATTCAAATTTGGGCGAAAATGAAGAAAGTTTTCTTGAATAGTTATCGATCACCGGTGTCAAACAATATGCTTGTTGTTGGTTTTCTCTTGGTTTTACGACGGCTGACTGAAGCTCCTTTTCTTATTCTTTTATTTTATTTTATTAAAACATGGGTCAAACCCATTAGTCTCCTTATTTTTATTTTATTTTTTAAAATAAAATTTCATTAATAAAACATTATTAATATTTCTAAACTAATGTTTTATAAAATAAAATAGTTAATCTTTTAAAATACATTAATAACCAAAACTCTCATTTAAATTAATCACTATAATTCGACTTATTTTTCCATATACTTTCATTAAATTACTTAAATTACCAATATGAATAAAAGTAGCCCATATAACGAAAACTAATCACGAAATTTATCAACATGTATTCTAAAATTATTTTAACACAAAATTAATTATTTAAATAATATTTCATTGATAAAATAATTTATTATAAAATTTGGGGTGTTACACACACGACACCCTCTATAATAGTCATGGTCGAAGAGAGAAGATGGAAAAGAAATAGATTATGGATCAGGTGGTATATACGAAAAAGAAGAAGATGAGAACCGGTTTTTCCCTTTTTTCTTTTTTGTTGTTGTCATTATTATTATTATTATTATTATTATTATTATTATTATTATTATTATTATTATTATTATTATTATTATTATTATTATTATTATTATTATTATTATTATTATTATTTAATTACCTTTTACTCTTGTATATTGCTTAATCCATTCAACACAATTTATACCTTTCTTTTATTTTATTTTTTTGAATTAAATAAAACCAATAATTAACAAAACTAATTTCTTTAATAATTTTTTTATAATACAATTTCATTACTAAAATGTTGCTAATATTTTGAAACATATTATTTTATAAAATAAAGTAATTAAAGTAATTAATTTTTTAAAATACACTAATAACCAAAACTCTCATATTTAAAATAATGACTACAATTATTACTATACTATTTTAGAAAATAACCACATAAAAATACTACTATTTTTATAGAATAGTCAAAATGATAAAATAAATAAATATAACATCAACCATTTTATATTAATTACTAAATCACAATAAATATGCATAAAATCACCGTGCCATAGGAAATATATAAAAATAAAGGAAATCAATAGCAGTATTACTAATAACTCATAATAATTATTTATAAAATAAATAATTAAAATAAGATATTTATAAATAATTATATATAATTCAGTGCACATTTAACATTAGTTAAACGCATAAGAAAATATCACTATAATTGCGAACGCACAAGTAGATGAAAAATTACCTAAAATCTTATTCTTTAAAATATTACACTAAATATTATTATTTATAGAAAAATATATAAAATAAAAAATATAATATTTGTCATTTATATTACTCATTTAGTCAAATATGTATAAAATTAGCACATTATATAAAACAAACGTATGAAGAAAATTAATCATAAACTAAAATAATATAAACACCAAATTAATTATTTAAAATATTGTTTCATTTAAAAATAGTTTATTATAAAATTTGGGGTGTTACACTGCATACCCTCAATACATTATCAATTGCTTATTCCACGCAAAGCAAGTATGCCACTTATTAAGCTTGCATGGTCCTGTTGGATTTATAATCCAATTGCATTCATAACACCAATCTCTACCTGCTATGTATATGTCAAACCATTTAAATTCACTATTCCACTTAAAGGAACAATAGAATTGTGTTGTACCAATAAAGCTATCTTGAAAAGAAAAATCATACGTTTGATTAAACTTAAGAACATGAACTCCAAGATTATCATCGGCAGATTTGCAATGAATAGTTAAGTCGGTTTTCATTCCATTAGTAACAGTCACATGCTTTCCAAGAACATTATGCATGAACAACAACGTCAACACACATATCAAAAGTATTTTTTGGATAATTAAAGACATTGCACCTTCAATTAATCTTTTCTTTGAAAGTGAATAATCTTTAATATATGAAAGTTACAATAATTGATTGAAGAAAATCATATATTTATAGAGTTATTTTTGGAAAGAATGCAAAAACATAAAAAAAAATTATTTAAAATAATATTTTATGAGTATAAATATTAATAATCGTTTGTTAAATAATTAATCGTTTCTTAAATATTCAACAAAGTACATTCGAAGATAGTCAACATTTTATTAAATTGCATATTGTATTTTTACTAAATATAGTTAATAGTTTTAGGGAAAAACTAAATCTTGATTTATGGAATTTAATATAATTAATTTTACAAATATAGTAGTTTTGACTAGAGATATGGATAAAAAAAAGTCTAACTGGACAAGAGTAAGCATATGCAGGAGGAAAATATCCTAAATGTAACACTCCAAATTTTATAATAAATATTTTCTTAATGAAATAGAATTTTAGAGAATTAATTTGGTTTTAAAACTATTTTAGAATATATGTGGATAAATGTTGTGACTAATGTAACACCCCAAATTTTATAATAAACTATTTTATTAATTAAATAGAATTTTAATAATTAACTTGATGTTAAAAATTATTTTATAATATATGTTGATAAATTTTTGGATTAATTTTTGTTATATGTGTGTTTTCTACAATATGCTAGTTTGATACATATTTGACTAAACGAGTGATGTAAATAATAATGTTATATTATTATTATTTTATAAATTTTTCTAACAAATAAGAGTATATTAGTGTAAATATTTTAAAGAATAAGATTTAGGTGATTTTACGTGTATATGTAGTTTTGATAATTAATATCATATTTCCTTGTGTGTTTGGTTAATATTAAATATGCACTTAAGTATATTTAATTATTTCCAAAGATATCTTATTTCAATTATTTATTTTATAAATAATCATCTTGAGATAGTAGTAATATTGTGTTTGATTTTCTTTACTTTTGTATACTTATTTTGGAATTGTGATTATATATATATATATATATATATATATATTATATATATATATATATATATATATATAATATATATATATATATATATATATATTATGATTTAGTAATTAATATAAAATATTGTTGTTATATTTATTTATTTTATAATTTGGAATATTCTCTAATGATATATTATTATATCGTGAGTATTTTGAAAAATAAGTATAATTATAGTGATTAATTTGAATATGAGAGTTTGAGTTGTTAATTATATGGATTTTTTTAAAGGTCAATTATTTTAATTACTCTAATCTATAAAGTATTAGTTTCAAAATATTAGTAATTATATTGTGTTAAAAAAAAGTGTTAAAAAAATAACTTGGGTAGTTGTTAGTTTTATTAAAAATAAATAAATAAAAATGAAAATGTATTTCATGGGTAAAGCCCGAGTAAAACCTAATTAAAAGAATAAAAGATAAATAAAATAGAGAGAGAGAGAGAGCAAGTTACGTGGCAACGGCTTCCAAGAAGAATTGGAGGAAAATTAGAAGAAAATTGATGCCGGCGGTCGATAACTGTCTCAGAAAATTTTCTCCGTTTCCGTCGAAATTTCAGTATGTTATTTTATACATTTAGTTAGTCAATTAAACATACTTTTCCAGATTTTTAACAACCCCAATTTTTCTCTAAAATACCCGACTTCTCCGTTTGTAGATTTATGAATTAGTGTAATTCATTATCATTATCATATGTCTTAAGTTTTGTGTCATGTGCACTACTTTAATGTATATAGATATACAATTTTTTTTTTTTGTAAGTTTGATAAAATAAGAAAATAAATTGGAACTATTTTGGAAGTGTTAATTAATTGTAAAATTTCCTATCTATCTAGCTATATATATAGTTTCAATTTTATTTCAAAATATAAGTTGAAAATAATAATTTTTACATTGATGAATTATTTAAAATTGTGTTTTTGATGATTAAAATATGAATGAATTTTTAGAAATCTTATAGATTTTTAAAATATTCGTGGTTTATTTTATTTGTATTGCAATTAGAAACGTGATTTATCTTAGTTGTTTTTATTTTTACTTGAATTATTGAAAAATAATTTAAAGAAAAATTTGGAATTTTTTTGGGTGTTAAATGGTTAGTGATATTTTCTTAATAATAATTTAAGTCTAGAAATTAATTTTTAGAATGATGTGTAACCTTGAAAGTGGTTTTTGCACTAACTGATTCAATTTGGTTTGGTAATGTGTTGTATCTTCTAGTAAATAATTATTTATCTTATCTTCTACTTCGAAAATCTATATATGCTTCCATTTGTTGTAACTTTTAAGTGATGGTCAACTCAAAAGAAAATTTAATCGTGATCAATTTGGAGTAGTTAGACCTCTATGAGAATATGTTTTATTTTTTGAATCACTGTTTGAGTTATGAGATGAACGTAAAATTGACAACGTATTTGGAATGCGTTTCATATAACCGAACTAAATGAACTACGTTATTATTGACAAAATCTATATGTTATTTTTTTTAATGTAAATTATAGTGAGTAACTCTGTGGTATTTTATTTCATAATTGAATGATAAATATTTGTGTTAATTGATCTATTTTGTCATGTTAGTCTATCATGCTATGTCAGTTGATTTTTACATGATGTGCTTAATTGGAGATTGAATTTCCTAAATATGTTTATAGACTAAGTTTGAATCTGGTGGTAAGTTAGATATTAGTTCACTCACTCCAAATTTCGAGGAAGAAATTCTTTAACAAGAAGAGAATTGTAACACCCCAAATTTTATAATAAACTATTTTATTAATTAAATAGAATTTTAATAATTAACTTGATGTTAAAATTATTTTATAATATATGTTGATAAATTTTTGGATTAATTTTTGTTATATGTGTGTGTTTTCTACAATATGCTAGTTTGATACATATTTGACTAAACGAGTGATGTAAATAATAATGTTATATTATTATTATTTTATATATTTTTCTAAAAATAAGATTATATTAGTGTAAATATTTTAAAGAACAAGATTTAGGTGATTTTACGTGTATATGTAGTTTTGATAATTAATTTCATATTTCCTTGTGTGTTTGGTTAATATTAAATATGCACTTCATTATATTTAATTATTTCCAAAGATATCTTATTTCAATTATTTATTTTATAAATAATCATCTTGAGATAGTAGTAATATTGTGTTTGATTTTCTTTACTTTTATATACTTATTTTGGAATTTTGATTATATATATATTATGATTTAGTAATTAATATAAAATATTGTTGTTATATTTATTTATTTTATAATTTTGAATATTCTCTAATGATATATTATTATATCGTGAGTATTTTGAAAAATAAGTATAATTATAGTGATTAATTTGAATATGAGAGTTTGAGTTGTTAATAATATGTATTTTTTTAAAGGTCAATTATTTTAATTACTCTAATCTATCAAGTATTAGTTTCAAAATATTAGTAATTATATTGTGTTAAAAAAAAGTGTTAAAAAAATAACTTGGGTAGTTGTTAGTTTTATTAAAAATAAATAAATAAAAATTAAAATGTATTTCATGGGTAAAGCCCGAGTAAAACCTAATTAAAGAATAAAAGATAAAGAAAATAGAGAGAGAGGGAGAGAGAGAGAGAGCAAGTTACGCGGCAACGGCTTCCAAGAAGAATTGGAGGAAAAATAGAAGAAAATTGATACCGACGGTCGATAACTGTCTTAGAAAATTTTCTCTGTTTCTGTCGAAATTTCAGTATGTTATTTTATACATTTAGTTAGTCAACTAGACATACTTTTCCAGATTTTTAACAACCCCAATTTTTCTCTAAAATATCCGACTTCTCCGTTTGTAGATTTATGAATTAGTGTAATTCATTATCATTATCATATATCTTATGTTTTGTGTCATGTGCACTACTTTAATGTATATAGATATACCATTTTTTTTTTTTGTAAGTTTGATAAAATAAGAAAATAAATTGAAACTATTTTGGAAGTGTTAATTAATTGTAAAATTTCCTATCTATCTATCTATATATATAGTTTCAATTTTATTTCAAAATATAAGTTGAAAATAATAATTTTTTACAATGATCAATTATTTAAAAATGTGTTTTTGATGATTAAAATATGAATGATTTTTTAGAAATCTTATAGATTTTAAAAATATCCGTGGTTTATTTTTTTTGTATTGTAATTAGAAACGTGATTTATCTTAGTTGTTTTTATTTAGACTTGAATTATTGAAAAATAATTTAAAGAAAAATTTGGAATTTTTTTGGGTGTTAAATGGTTAGTGATATTTTCTTAATAATAATTTAAGTCTAGAAATTAATTTTTAGAAGGCTTAATTGCACTTTTGGTCCCCCTATTATAGGTGAAAATCGAAAGTAGTCCCCCCATTTTGTTTGTCCCCAGTTTTAGTTCCCCAAACAGAAATTGAGTCCAAATCATGATGAGTTGTCATTTTTTAATGACGTGTCAATAAAAGGGTGACGTGGCATACACTTATGTGGAATAAACTCATTATTATATTATTTTTGATTAAAAAATATAATTTATATTTTTTTAAACTATTATTATAATTGTGACGATATTTTTAAAAATACAATTTAATTGTTAAAATTAAGTTAAAATAAAAAAACACATAAAATCATGAACCCTAAACAAATCAAAATCAAAAGCATTCACTCATGAACCCTAAAATCATTCTGAATCCTAAACACAAATCTGGAGGAAGAAATCTGATCCAAAGGAGAAAAACAAAACCAGCAATCGAGACAAAACTACTTCCGATAGTGGCGGTGGACTAAGATCAGCAGGAACAGAAAATTCAGAAGGAAATGGAAAGCTGATTAAGAAAAGGAAGGATCGGGATGAAGATGAAGACGAGGATAAAGAGAACGATCATGACAACAAAGACCCTTCAACCCAAAAGAAGCCCCGGGTTGTTTGGTCTGTGGAGCTGCACCGCAAGTTCGTTGATGTTGTTAATCGGCTAGGCATTGACAGTGTGTTCCTCACTATGTCTACAATACAAAACAACAATTTTTATATTAACAATTTCGCCGAGCTTTACCAAATTATATTTCTCATTTTATGTTTATCAAAATATTTTTGAATACATGGTTCAATGTTTTTTTCCAATCAAATGTTTAGAATAATTTATAATTTATGATAGGTTTCGCTTGGGATAATTTTCATGTCTCAAATATCTCTCAAAGTTACGATTTGGGGCTTTTGTTGAATTGGGGCTGTTTTTTGATTTAGGGTTCAAGTTAGTTCATATGCTTCTGATTTTCATTTGCGTTCACGCTGCTTCAGATGTTTTTCATTTTGATCGGTTTAGGTGTTTTTTATGTTAACTTAATTTTAACAATTAAATTGTATTTTTAAAAATATTGTCACAATTAATAATGGTTTTAAAAAATATAAATTATATTTTTTAATCAGAAATAATATAATAATGAGTTTATTCCACATAAGCGTCTGTCACGTCACCCTTTTATTGACACTTCATTAAAAAATGACAACTCATCATGATTTGGACTCAATTTCTGTTTGGGGGACTAAAACTGGGGACAAACAAAATGGGGGGGACTACTTTCGATTTTCACCTATAATAGGGGGACCAAAAGTGCAATTAAGCCTTTTTAGAATGATGTGTAACCTTGTAAGTGGTTTTTGCACTAACTGATTCAATTTGGTTTGGTAGTGTGTTGTATCTTCTAGTAACTAATTATTTATCTTATCTTCTACTTCCAAAATCTATATATGCTTCCATTTGTTGTAACTTTTAAGTGATGGTCAACTCAAAAGAAAATTTAGTCGTGATCAATTTGGAGCAGTTAGACCTCTATGAGAATATGTTTTATTTTTTGAATCATTGTTTGAGTTATGAGATGAACGTAAACTCTTGGTGCTAATTTTTGGATTAGTTATTTGAATGTGTATATGATTATGTAAATATTAAATTGTTCGTGTTTCAAGTGTTCTAATTGTTGGGAATTGGTGTATAGAGTTAGAGTAGTCGAGAGCATCTAAAAGTGAAATAGTTCTATATTTCTTCAATCGGATTATTGATTATATATTGATACTAGTGTCATTTCTTTGTTGTTGTAACTAGTTGTAAATTACCAATAAATTATTGTCAATGTGTAATTAAGTGAGTTTTTAACTTGAAGTAATGAGTAGGAGTTGTGGTGCCGCCTTCGTACTCCTGAACCACGTTAAAGATACTTTTAATTATCCATATTAGAAATTGAATGACTTCAGTTATAGTTCCTTAAGTAATTGACTACATGAGTAGGAGGGACTAGCTACCCCGATGATTCATCGTCAATAAAAGAGACAACGATAACTCGTTATTTTATTAGAAGTACCTTTTAATTTTATTTTTAAATAGTTAAAAAAACACATGTTCATTGCTTATATATCAATTGAATGAATTTAATTATTAAATATATGTTATTAGGAAATAATATCTCTATCATTATTTTTTTTTCTTTCTCCTTGATTATATATAGAGATTAAGTTTATAGACTAAGTTTGAATCTGGTGGTAAGTTAGATATTAATTCACTCACTCCAAATTTCGAGGAAGAAATTCTTTAACAAGGGGAGAACTGTAACACCCCAAGATTTAGGTGATTTTACGTGTATATGTAGTTTTGATAATTAATATTAATTCACTCACTCCAAATTTCGAGGAAGAAATTCTATAACAAGGGGAGAACTGTAACACCCCAAGATTTAGGTGATTTTACGTGTATATGTAGTTTTGATAATTAATATCATATTTCCTTGTGTGTTTGGTTTATATTAAATATGCACTTAATTATATTTAATTATTTCCAAAGGTATCTTATTTCAATTATTTATTTTATAAATAATCATCTTGAGATATAGTAGTAATATTGTGTTTGATTTTCTTTACTTTTATATACTTATTTTGGAATTGTGATTATATATATATATATTATGATTTAGTAATTAGTATAAAATATTGTTGTTATATTTATTTATTTTATAATTTTGAATATTCTCTAATGATATATTATTATATCATGAGTATTTTGAAAAATAAGTATAATTATAGTGATTAATTTGAATATGAGAGTTTGAGTTGTTAATAATATGTAATTTTTTAAAGGTCAATTATTTTAATTACTCTAATCTATCAAGTATTAGTTTCAAAATATTAGTAATTATATTGTGTTAAAAAAAAAGTGTTAAAAAAATAACTTGGGTAGTTGTTAGTTTTATTAAAAATAAATAAATAAAAATTAAAATGTATTTCATGGGTAAAGCCCGAGTAAAACCTAATTAAAGAATAAAAGATAAAGAGCATAGAGAGAGAGAGAGAGAGAGAGCAAGTTACGCGTCAACGGCTTCCAAGAAAAATTGGAGGAAAAATTGATACCGGCGGTCGATAACTGTCTCAGAAAATTTTCTCCGTTTCTATCGAAATTTCAGTATGTTATTTTATACATTTAGTTAGTCAATTAAACATACTTTTCCAGATTTTTAACAACCCCAATTTCTCTCTAAAATACCCGACTTCTCCGTTTGTAGAATTCATTATTTTGCACCGTTCTTCTTCACCGTAATTCTGATTTGAGTGAAACCAACGCCAAAACGACCGTGTGAAAAGTGGTTATATTATCCATTGATTAGTTTTCTAATTAATGGTAAGTTTACTTGACCGATTTTGGAAATTTAATTTTTAGAGTGTCTTCTCGTAATCTATTTTTGACGTTTACCCATAAATTGTCGAGTTAGATCAATTGAAGGACAAAGAGTCAAAGGACAAAGGCTGTTATCTCATGGAATCATATTCATGTGTGAAAGCGTGAAAATAAGGTAAGGGGTGAGAGCGTTTGTATTCATGAGTGTAATTAATTAATGTGAGGTGAACGAAAAAACCGTATTTCCCAACGATTCATCCGGGGCTCGCTACGTATGGCAGTAGCCCTTTGAGGGATAAATTAATTAATGTGAAAATATAGAAATTGTGAGATTAAAATATAGAATAGAAATATTTGTAGGGTGTTGATTGATTTAATTTGTTTGAATGTGTGGCATTTGATATTATTGTGATATTTGATTTAATTTCGTTAAATGTGTGGCATTTGATATTATTGTGATATTTGATTTAATTTCGTTAAATGTGTGACATTTGATATTATTGTGATATTTGATTTAATTTCTTTAAATGTGTGGTGTGTGATATTATTGTGATATTGGTTGTTGAATTAATTTTATGCACATGTTTGATTAGATGAGTTTAAATGATGTTATAATAAAAATAGATGTGTTGTGATAATTATATATAATGATGATAATGTATGATTAATAATGGTGATGTGATAAATTTGTGATGAATATATGTGTTGTTGTATGATTGATGATAGTGATTCTATAAATTGTGATGAGTTTATGTGATGATGATGATGATGTGTGATTAATTATAGTTATGTTATAAATTGTGATGAGAATATTGTGATTTCAATTTGTGTCTGAGATGACGGTATTAATGGAGTATCATATACCAACGAGGGGAGATTATTTTGTCATCATATAGGTAGGGCCTGACAAGCCTAGTGATTCCGGGGAAGTACAACTGAATGAGTCTGATCGTGGCGGTCTGCTGTCGAGCCTTAAGGCAAGATTGTTAGACCTTGGAGGTATTCGGGTGGGGAATTCCTAGGTGACTTGGAGGTAGCACTCCAAATGTCGGGAGCTACCACGCAACACACGTTTACCTCGACTGTCACGTATATGTGTCTCGGGTTGAGTTGAGGGGATCTATGAGGACAGGGCTTATTTGAATTGTCCGTCCACCGGGATGGTGGCATAGTATCAAGCCTCCTAACCAAGTACTTCAGAGTTAGAATGGTACCACATTGTGAAGTAGAGTCTAAGCTCATGCATATCATTGCATTTTCTTGTGATTGTTTTGTTGTGATTAATATGTATTATGTGTGATAATAATTTATGCGATGGTTTGATACTGTTTATTGATGATTAATCGCGTGTTCATCTTATTTGTATTATACTATCAACATGATTTCAAAACTCACCTCCTTCGTTGTTTGTGTTTGACTGGCTTGGCCCTGCGTTAGCGAAATCGCAGTTATTACATGTTAATGAGTCTCGAAGTTCAAGTTTGGGAGAAACCCCGCTCTGATAGGTGATACCGGGAATTAAGAGTTGTAATGTGTATTTTACTTATGTTATTACAAATGACTTTTTATATGAAAACTTAGTACGAGTAAGTCTTGGGAATTAAATCAAGAAATTCTAATTAAATCAAGTTCATTGATATTGTACTATTTTAATTGAGGAACAAAGTTGAATTGTTACATGTGTATTTAGAGAAACGTGATATCCTAAATTAAATATTAAAGTTTTTATTCTCTTTAACAGATTTTTTTATCCGCTGCAAGTTTTCTTCAAATAATTTAGTATATATTATTATAAATGTTATTTTGGGGTTTAAGGTGTCACAACTAACCTTCGTTATATGGGAGCTTTCTATGATACGCTAATTTTGTATATATTTGACTAAATAAGTGATATAAATAATACATATTTTATTTTATTATTTTATATATTTTTCTATAAATAATAGTATTTTTGTGTACATATTTTAAAGTATAAGATATTAGATGATTCTACGTGTATATGTGCATTCGTAGTTAATGCGATATTTTCTTGTATGTTTGACTAATGTTAAGTATGCACATAATTATATTTAATTTTTAAAAAATATATATCCTATTTCAATTATTTATTTTACAAATAATTATCTTGAAGTATTAGTAATATTGCTATTGAGTTTCTTTATTTTCATACAATTATTATGGTATGATGATGTATTTTTATGTGATCATTTTGAAAAATATTATAGTAATACTTATAGTTATTATTTTGAATATGAGTTTTGGTTAAAATTAGATTTATCTATGTTAAAGAAAAATAATATTATGTTAAAATGAGTGTTTTGGAAAAGTTTTTAATATGAATTAGTAAAATAAATTATTTATTAAGGACTTTTACAAATACTAAAAATTGAATTTTGGATCCTTCTAAAACTATTTACACCGTTATTTTCTACTTTTGCATATTAATTTGGGCTATTATTGGTTGAACTTTTTCTTTTCTACACCTGTGAGTTGTTCATTACACCCCCATTTCTGCTTCAGACTAGACTTCCCTATATTGGGCCTTACAGACTATTTTACTCCTGCACTTCTACATCTGCCATCTACACCCCTCAATCTGCAATTAAAAACAAAAAGAACAAAAAAGTAAAAGAACACAACAGCCGCAAAGAACATGCATCAACACCATCATCCTCTCAAATTCGTCCCATCAATTCCTTGCTATTTTGAAACGATCCCAACCTCTATCCCTCACAAAGTCGGCCACTGAATCCATTTTGGCATCAAGTTTATCGACTGTGTCTCCGTTTAATCAGAAACAACTGCGTTTCCTTCCTTGGGCGAGTTGTTTTTGGCCGATTCCGATCACCATGTTTGTCATCTCAAAAATCTGACATCATTTCTGGATTCCCCCCGTCGAAACCTTCAAGAAGCACTACTCATTTGTATTTTTCGGTGAAGTTGATGTTGGACCCTCCAGCGCTTCGACGAGTCGGTCAGACTTTTTCTGCAGTTTTTTTCTCATTGTTTTGACTCAAATTTTGTTCCTAAAATTATTATTAATTATTTAACATTTCTTTTTATGCTCCACATAATTTATCAGTCACGTCTCAACGATTTTTGTGAACTCGTCGTTTATTCGGACTCGCTCGCTGGACGTTGTCGATCTGCAGTTGCTGTTGAAAATTTCCATTGATTTCTGTGTTTGAGAAAGCGTCAAACTAAGGTAAGGGGTGAGAGAGCGTTTGAATTCATGAGTATAATATATTGTGATATGAACGAGAAACCCGTATTTCTCAACGATTCATCTAGGGCTCGCTACATATGCAGTAGCCCTTTGAGGGATAAATTAATTAATATGCAAATAAGAAAATTGTGAGATTAAAATATAGAATAGAAATATTGGTAAGGTGTTGATTGATTTAATTTCTTTAAATGTGTGGTATTTGATATTATTGTGATATTGAGTGTCAAATGAATTTTATGTATATGTTTGATTAGATGAGTTTATGTGATGTGATGATAAAAGATGAATGCATTGTGATAATTTTATGTGATGATAATGATGTATGATTAATAATTGTGATGTTATAATTTTGTGATAAGTATAAGTGATGATGCATAATTGATGATAGTAATGCCATAAATTTGTGATTAGTTTATATGACAATGACGATACGTGATTAATGACTGTGATGTTATAAATTTTGTGATGAGAATATTGAAGTAACCCCATAGTTGATGAAATAATGGTGATTTCAATTTGTGTTTGAGATGACTGTCTTAATGGAGTATCATAGGCCAACGAGGGGAGAAATAAATATTGTAAATTTGTGAAGTGGAGATTATTTTGTCATCATATAGGTAGGGCCTGTCAAGCCTAATGATTTCGGGGAAGTACAACTAAATGAGCCTGATTGTGGCGGTCTGCTGTTGAGCCTTAAGGCAAGATTGTTAGACCTTGGAGGTATTCGGGTGGTGAATTCCTAGGTGACTTGGAGGTAGCACTCCAAATGTCATGCAAAACATTGCATTTTCTTATGATTGTTTTGTTGTGATTAATATGTATTGTGTGCGATAATAATTTATGAGACGATTTGATGTTATAGTGAAATGTATTGATTTTTCTTGATTTTGACGTTGACTTTATTATGTGATGTTTTTCCTTGAATAATGTTTATATAATGATACAATTTATTTATGATCAAATGCATGTTATTGTTACTTATATTATACTATTAACATGATTTCAAAACTAACCTCCTTCGTTGTTTGTGTTTGACTGGCTTGGCCATGCGTTTGCGAAATCGCAGTTATTACAAATTAATGAGCCTTGAAGTTCAAGTTTGGGAGAAACCCCGCTCTGATAGGTGATACCGAGAATTTAGAGTTGTAATTTATATTTTAGTTATGTAATTACAAATGACTTTTTATATAAAAACCTTAGTACTAGTAATTTTTGGAATTAAAATAAAAATTAATAATTAAATCAACTTTAATGAGATTAAATTGTTTTAATTGAGTAATAAAGCTTGAATTGTTCCATGTGTACTTTGAGAAAAGTGATATCCTAAATTAGTTACAAAAATTCTTATTTTCTTGGAAACATATTTTCTTTATCCACTGCAAATTTTATTCAAAAATATAGTATAAATTATTATATATGTCATTTTGGGAGTTAGGGTGTCACACTAAATGTTAATCCAATGACACAAACGCACGTATTTGATGCACAAGAATGGTTAAAAATCCTAAATAGACTAGAATAAGTCGAAGGATAACGAAAATGGCCTAAATGTTAATTCAATGACAAAAATGCACTTATTGGATGCACAAGATTGGTTAAAAACCCTAAATGGACTAGAATAAGTCGAAGGATGAAGTAAATGGCCTCAATGTTCATCCAAAGACACAAAGAAACTTATTGGATGCACAAGATTAGTTAAAAATCCTAAATGGACTAGAATAAGCCTACGGAGGACAAAAATGACCTAAATATTAATCCAATGACACAAACACACTTATTGGATGAACAAGATTGGTTGAAAACCCTAAATGGATTAGAATAAGCCAAGGGTGGACGAAAATGACCAAAATGTTAATCCAATATCACAAACACACTTATTGGATGCACAAGATTGGTTAAAAACTCTAAATGGACTAGAATAAGTCAAATGATGATGAAAATGACCTCAATGTTAATCCAATGACACAAACACTTATTGGAAGCACAAGATTGGTTCAAAACCCTAAATGGACTAGAATAAGCCTAGGTAGGACGAAAATGACCTAAATGTTATTCCAATAACACAAACGCACTTGTTGGATGCACAAGATTGGTGAAAAGCCCTAAATGGATTAGAATAAGCCTAGGTATAACGAAAATAACCTAAATGTTAATCCAATGACACAAACGCACTTATTGGAGGCATAACAATGGTTAAAACCCAAAATGGACTAGAATAATCCTAGGGAGGATGTAACACCCTAAATTTTATAATAAATTGTTTTATTAGTTAGGCACGATTTTAAATAATTAATTTAATGTTAAAATTATTTTAGAATATATGATTATAAATTTTATGACTAATTTTTCGTTATATATGTGATTTCTATGATGTGCTAGTTTTATAAATATTAGATTACATGAGCGATATAAATAATAAATATTATATTTTATTCTTTGATCTATTTTGTAAAAAATAATAGTATCTTAGTGTAATATATATATTTTAAAAAAAAAATTTATACGATTTTACGTGTATATACGGGTACCCAATTAATGTAATAATTTTATGTGCGCTTGACTGATATTAAGTATGCACGTAGTTATATTTCGATTATTTAAACTATTTTATATTTTTAGTTATTTTTTTTATAAATAATTATCTTGAGATAGTAGTGATATTATGTTTGATTTCCTTTATTTTTATATACTTGTTATGACATTGTGATTTTATATATATTTATTAAGATTTAGTAATTAATATAAAGTGTTGAAGTTATATTTATTTATTTTATAATTTCGACTATTCTCTAATGATGTAATATTTTAATTTGAGTATTTGGAAAAATAAGTATTATTATAGGGATTATTTTGAATATGAGAGTTTGGTTATTAATGTATTTTAAAAGATTAATTATTTTATTTATAAATTATTAGTTTTGAAATATTAATGATGTTTTATTAATGAAATTGTATTTTAAAAAAAATAAAAATAGTAGTAAAACCTAAAAGGAGACCAATGGATTTGACCCATGTGTGAACCTTAATTGTTAATAAAATAAAACAAACAAAAAAAGGAAGGGAGTTGGACGGCGACCGTAAAACCAAAGAGAAACATAACAACAACCTATAGTTTGACACCAATGATCAATAATTGTTCCGGAAAAGTTTCTCCGTTCTCGTCCAAATTCCAGTATGTCATTTTATTCATTTAGGTAGTCAAATAAACATACTTCCTCAATTTTTTAACCATCCAAATTTCTCTCTAAAATACCCGACTTCTCCATTTATAAAATTCCTTAGTTTGAACCGTTCTTCTTCACCGTAAGTCCAATTTGAGTGAAACCAACGCCAAAACGATCATGTGAAAAATTGCTATTTTATCCAATGATTTGTTTGCTGATTTATGGTAAGTTTCCTTGACCAAATTTCGAAATTAATTCTTAGAGTGTCTTTTCATAATCTATTTTTGACGTTTACCCATAAATTGTCGAGTTAGATCGATTGAAGGACAAATAGTCAAAAAAAAAAAAAAACAAAGGCTGTTTGCTCGTGAAATCATATTTGTGTGTGAAAGCGTCGAAATAAGGTAAGGGGTGAGAGTGCGTTTGAATTCATGAGTATAATATAGTTTGAGATTAACAGGAAAATCGTATTTTCCAACGATTCATTCGGGGCACGCTACGTAAGGCAGTAGCCCTTTGAGTGATAAATTGATTAATGTAAAAATATGGGAATAGTGAGATTAAAATATGGAAAAGAAATATTTATAAGGTGTTGATTGATTTAACTTCGTTAAATGTGTGGTATTTGATTTATTTTTATTAAATGTGTGATATTTGATATTATTGTGATATTAGATGTTGAATGAATTTTATGTATATGTTTGATTAGACGTGTTTTTGTGATGTGATAATAAAAAGTGAATTCATTTTGATACGTTTAAGTGATTATGATTATGTATAATTAATAATAACAATGTTATAAATTTGTGACAAGCCTATGTGATGATGTATGATTGATGATAGCGATGCTATAAATTTGTGATGAGTTTATGTGATGAGATATGATTAATGATAGTGATGTTGTGAATTTGTGATGAGAATATTGAAGTAACCCCATAGTCTGTGAAATAATTATGATTCCAATTTGTGTTTGAGATCATGGTCTTAATGGAGTATCACAGGCCAATGAGGGGAGAAAATAAATAATGAGAAATTGTGAAGTGAAGATTATTTTGTCATCATATAGGTAGGGCCTGACAAGCCTAGTGATTCTGGGGAAGTACAACTAAATGAGCCTGATCGTGGTAGTCTGGTGTCGATCCTTAAGGCAAGATTGTTAGACCTTGGAGGTATTCGGGTGGGGAATTCCTAGGTGACTTGGAGGTAGCACTCCAAATGTCGGGAGCTACCACACAACACACGTTTACCTCGACTGTCACGTATATGTGTCTCGGGTTGAGTTGGGGGGATCTGTGAGGACAGGACCAATTTGAATTGTCCGTCCACCGGGATGGTGGCATAGTATCAAGCCTCCTAACCAAGTACTTCACAGTTAGAATGGTACCACATTGTGAAGTAGAGTCTAAGCTCATGCATAACATTGCATTTTATTGTGATTGTTTTTGTTGTGATTAGTATGTATCGTGTTTGGTGATAATTTATCTTAGACGATTTGATGTTATAGTGAAATTTATTGATTTTCCTTGAGTGATTTTGACTTTTTAATGTGATATTTTCTTGATGGAATGTTTGTGTAATGATACGGTTTTATTATGATTGTTTGCGCGTTCTTCTTACTTGTATTATACTATCATCATGATTTCGAAACTCACCTCCTTCGCTGTTTGTGTTTGACTAGCTTGGCCCTGCGTTTGCGAAATCGTAGTTATTACAGGTTTAATGAGTCTTGAAGTTCAAGTTTGAGAGGAACCCCGCTCTGATAGGTGATACCTGGAATAAGAGTTTTAATTTGTGTTTTATTTATTTAATTTGAAAAGAATTTTTGTATGAAAATCTTAGAAGTACTACTATGTTTTTAAAATTAAATCAAGTAATTCTACTTAAATCAAGCTTATCGAGATTGCACTATTTTAATGGAGAAAATAAGTTTAAAATTTTCTTTTATTTTTGAGAAACGTGATACCCGAATTAAAAATAAAGGTTTTTATTTTCTTGGAAATAGATTTTTTTTATCCGCTGCAAAATTTTATAGAATATGATATAATTTATTATATATATTATTTTGGGGTTTAGGGTGTCACATTAGTGGCATTAGAGCAGGTCTGTCCAATCAGGCCAAGTGGGTTGAGTGTCGATTCAATGTGAGTCAAATGTCAGTCGCGTCAATTGTGTTTTCTTTTGTATTAATTATTTTCACCATCATGTTTTTTTTCTCTCTTTATATTATTGTGTTATGTGATGTATGCTTTTGTATAATTGTACATATTTTTGAAGTTACTAATTAACTATTTACTATCTTCTTACTCTAATTGTGTTCCGTTGTGGATTCTAAGTTCCTATTTAAGTGATTAAATATAATAGGAAATTATTTTTTTAAATTTAAGTTAATTTGAATTGTTGACATGATTGAGTTAATTACCTTTTGATTGGATTTGTGTTTATAACTTTGATTTTTTTTTTTCTCTTTTGTTATAGTGGATAGTTAGAAATAATTTTTTCTATTGATGGGCTACTATCTGTTTGAAATTATGAATTTAATCGTTGTGATACTAATTATCGATTGATAGACCTTGTCTTTAAGGTCATTACATGATTATTAAAGTTTTGATCTTGCTAATGAAGTCAATTTAGAAAGTTAGCAGTGATTTTGAAATATTAGGAAATTCATATTAATAATAATAATAATTCTTGAATATTAGAGGTGGTAGAACTTAGAAGTTAAAAAAAAAATTACGTGAAGGAGTTAGAGTTTACTTATTTTGTAAAATAAAAAGTAACTTTTGTTTGAAATACTCTTGATTATTTAAAAAAAATTAAATTGAGTTAAATTTTTATTGTTTATAAAGTAAAATAACTCTATATTACAGATTTTATTTGCTACTTAAAATAGCTGAAAATTTACACCATATTTTACTATGTGTAATTTTTAAGAAAATAAAAAAGATTTGTTGTTATGTTGGTTTAGAGTGGTTGATGTGAATATTGAATAGCGAGTGTGTTGGGATATTTCCTTTGGAATGATTGATTGACTGATTCTGATATTATGAATTCATTAGAGTTTAACTTGACATTAGAGTTTTAGATTTTAAGAACTCAGTAGTGATTTATAATGGTACAAAAAATAGGGAGTCACATGATAAAATGTCTACTAATTGAGAAAGAGAAGGAAAATAAAAAAAATAAATAAAAAAAATAAAGGTATTTTAAAGCGTGGATGTTAATTTTTAAATCACTTGAAAGTGTTGATGGTTGTATCTAAATGATTAATGTTTTTATATTGCTTTTGAAATCAATTTAATTAAGACATTCTTCATGGATTTGAAATAGTATAAAATTCATATTATTAGCAATAGTAATTCTTGAATATTCAAGGTTGGTTGAAATTTTATAGTTAGACTTTTAAAAATAAAGAATTGTGAGATTAAATTTGATTTATTTTATAAAAGGAAATATTTTATGTGTGAATTATTGTTGACTTATTTTAGAGAATTAGATTGTGTTGGAGTTGTGTTGATTCTTAAAATCATAATAAAAATATATACTTATGATGATTTTATTTAAAATTTAGATTAGTCACACAAGAGAAAAACAATTTACACCAAGTTTTTCTATGTGCTGTTTTTTTTTATAAAAAAAAATCTAAAAGATTTGTTCTAAAAATAGTTTTTTCAGAAATCAATAAAAAAAGAATATAACTATTTTAGAAGTCTTGGCGAATTAAAAAATTTGTACCTAATTCTTTATACATGATTTGATTTGATTTCAAAATATAGGTTGAAAAAAAAATGATTTTAAGAGTGCATAAATATCTTGAAAGGTATTTTGGTTGTTAAGATATTGATGAAATTCTAGTAATTTTTGGGTGCATAAGTTTTAGTATTTTGTGTTTCAAGTGTTCTAATTTTTGGGAATTAGTGTATAGAGTTAGACTAGTCGAGATAATTTAAAAGTGGAATAGTTTTATATTTCTTCAATCGAATTATTGGTTATATATTGATGTTGGTGTCCTTTCTTTTCTTGTTGTAACTAGTTGTAAATTACAAATAAAGTATTGTGAAGGTGTAATTAAGTGAGTTTTTAACTTGAAGTAAGGAGTAAGAGTTGTTATGCCGCCTTCGCACTCCTGAACCACGTTAAAGATACTTTTAATTATTCATATTTGAATTTAAATGACTGCAATTATAGTTCCTAGTTCACTACTAGAAAAACCCATTTTAACTGTCAAATATAGCGTCGGCCCCGACTCCGACGCTAATTAGCGTCAGTCAATCAGACGCTAAAGTACCAAATTTTGTTTTTAAATTTTTTACAAATGTAGCGTCGGCCTAGCCGACGCTAAGGAATATAAGGCAGACACTAGTTTATTATTTTTAAGTTTTAATATTTAATTTTAATATATAGCGTCGGAGTAGACGACGCTAAGGTTATGATTTTTTAAAATTTAATTTTTTTTAATATTATTTAAAAATTAATACTATACTTTCTAAAAACTTATCACCTTCATCTCACAGAACTCTCACTTTATTCATCAACACTCATCCCTCATGTTTTTCCTTTAACCCTAAAAATTTGAACCCATCACCCACTCTCAACCCTCTCAATGCCGTGAAACTCATCCTATTGCCCACTCTGTATTCACCGTGAAGCTCAGCCTCTCGCGGCCGCATCACTGTTTCCATCACGTCTCTCATTCTCGCGCATGTCACCCAGTTTGAACCCTAGCTCTCGAACCCGTCACCCTCTCGAACCCGTCACCCAGTTTTCATGTTATGTTGCAATTGGTCAATGTGTTACTTCTTTTTTCAATTATTTAAGTTGCACAAATGTGGAAAAAAAATGAAAGAAAACTAACATGAGACAAAAAATGATGGTTTCTCATATTGCAGTTGATTCAAAAAAAGAATATATTGTTTTTGTAGTAATTGATTTATTTTCTTAACAATTGCAGGTTCATTTTCAAGGACTAAAGTAAATTTCAGTGCAAGATGTCAATCATCAATATCAAATATTGTGATGCAGTAACAGTGATTCTGTGCTTGGAGTTGTTTACAAGACTCTTATATTATACACCTATGGCTATACTTGCTTCTATAATCCTTTCTGCACTTCCAGGATTAGTTTACATAAGAGAAGCTTGTTACATTTGGAAGGTTGACAAAGTTGACTTTCTTGCTTGCATTGGTGCTTTCTTTGGTGTCTTGTTTGTATCGGTAGAAACTGGTCTTATTGTTGCAGTAAGTTCTTCACAACTTTTCTTAATACATGTGCTATTTTAACATACAAATTAATGTAGCCATTGTATATAACTATATTTTATTTTCTATAACTTACATTCGTTGAGAAAATACACAAAAATTCATAGAATATGATACTTTACATCAAAATTTTGATGCCAAATAACCACTTCTCTTTTTTTGAAAATTCCATTAGAACTCAATCTATTTCCATATATATATTTAGTGTTTCGGTGCACCAAAACAGTAGCATATTATTTTAGGAGTGAGGTTAAGAAAATGTTATAGAAAACCATCACACTCTTTTATCTTGCGAAATTAGTTCAGGAAGCTAAATTTTGCTTTAATGCAATTCTGCTTTCCAATTATTAGAGTTCTGGCTTATAGAGAAGCAGGCTAAATTTTATTATGACTGCAATTTTTATTTACAGATTTTATGAGCTAACTAATATAAACTAATTGATTAATATAATACTTCAGTTTTTTGGCTCAAAGTATTTTAGGCTACACATTATGTTTTTAGTTGTTCTGCTCAAGTGATTTATTTAAGCCCAAGTATAACAACCAGATGATTGCAATTAGCGTGCATAGACTATTAGATTTGGTGTGTAAAAGTAACAAAAGCTGAAAAAGGGTGACATTGATTGTACAGGAAGCATAACAGAACATATTTTAGCTTCATTCTATTTGATGTTATATAAAAAATATGTTTCTAGAAAATTTCTGTTATTTAGTTGAAGAAAAAAAGTGCAGCAAATTAACAACTTGTGAAATATGCCGTCAATAGATTGTTCAAAACTGAGTTTGATTGAAAATCGTATTATTACAACTTTGTTGTTCTTAGGACAAAGGTATCAACAATTTACTTTGAAATACAATTTCCATGCAGCAAAAAGCAATGCAGTCATGCTTTCTGTTTTTAGCTTAACGGCATGATTTGATTGGCTTGTTTTTGGTAAAAAGTTGTTATTTTTGGACATGATTATTTTTGGAATTTTTTTCTTTTTAATTAAAAGTCTTACTGGTATAAAGTTACATCACTTTGGCGTGTTATTTAGAAACAAAAATACTATGTGTGAATATAGGTAATTTCATATTATGTGTGAATATAGGTAATTTCCCCATTATGATTATGGCGTGGTAGCTAATAAATGCTGGTTGGCAACCTTTATTTTTCCAGCATAATCTTCTATTTCGCTTTAGAGTAGAGCCCTGCTTCATTTTCATTGACCATTCTTGCAATAATCTCAACTTGTAGATTGAAAATTGGTCAATTCTGAGGATGTAGTATATCCAACCTTGAAGCGGATGAGAAAGGTACACTTCAACCTCTACCTCTCCAGCAATTTCTAGTTTGAGCACTGGTGCAACTCAGACGTCATCTGCTATTGTTGCGGCTTCTACTAGTGGGTATGTATACATTTATATGGATACTAAAAATTTTCCTTTTTAATTTTACATTTCTGGAAATGCAAGTGCAAAATCACTTGTATTAATTTTCTTTTCACTCTGGATTTTCTCATATAAGTTCTTCCATCTGCACTCTTCTAGTTTGTGTACTTTGATGATCCGTTGTTACACTTAAACCTTTTAATTGATTTTGTTGGTATGCTTTTTCTACTAATAGAAGTTATCACACTTTATTTCGCTGTTTATTGGGTCTAGTTTAGTGCTTCTTTTTCCTCACTTTATTTCCCATTACTATGCTTTAGTTTATTGTATATGCATGAGGACTGAGTACTAAAAGTTATAGGGTGATGGTTTTGATACTTCCTTTTCTGCTTAACACGCATAGCTACTTTAATTGTCAGCGCATCAGTTGATGCTGCACCAAAATTGCCATTTGAAATCACAGGAAAGACTGTAGAGGAGGTACTTGATGTAACCGTGATGTTCTGTTAACGGTTGAGGTTTGTATATGTCTTCCAATGATCTTTTAAATAATTTTCTACTTGGAAACAACTTAATTTAGCAGTATTGAGCTATAGCTGGTTTATATTGTGATGATTTAGATTGAAGTGGCAAAAGTAGTTGCGACAATCAAATTCGGAGCGGCAATTGGAGTTGATAGAGACTCATCAACAGGAGGTAATTGCAGAACTTTTTCACCTCTGGTCTAAGCTTCTTTTTAATCCATTGTAGGGGATAATTTCATTTTATTGCTTGTATTCTATTTTGAAATAGTTATTTTCTTTATATTAAACTACAAGTGATGCCTTGTTCTAATGCTGACATACTCTTCATCCGGATTAGGAAGTTGCCTATGTTAATGTGGTTCATTCCTCTATCGCATGATGGGTAGTTTCATATTTTCTCTTTGTCAGATCTAAGTTAAATTTGTTGAATGTTTAGCGATATTATTTAGACTTTATTTTAAGGAGTAAAACAAGTAATATTTGATTTGAAAGAAATAGTTGAAATTGACAAAGTACTTGGAATGTGTTTGATTTAACCAAACAAAATGAAATACGTTATTATTGATAAATCTATATGTTATATTCTATATATAAATTATAGTGAGTAACTCTATTGTATTTTATTTCATAATTGAATGATTAATGTGATAGGTATTTTATTTCATAATTGAATGATAAATATTATATGGGTTAATTGATTTATTTTGTCTTGTTAGTCTATCATGCTATGTTAGTTGATTTTTATATGATGTGCTTAATTGGAGATTGAATGTCCTAAATATGTTTATAGACTAAGTTTGAATCTTGAGAGTGGTAAGTTAGATATTAGTTCACTCACTCTAAATTTCGAGGACAAAATTCCTTAACAAGGGGATAATTGTAACACCCTAAATTTTATAATAAATCATTTTATTAGTTAAGTACGATTTTAAATAATTAATTTAATGTTAAAATTATTTTAGAATATATGATGATAAATTTTCTAACTAATTTTTGTTATATAAGTGATTTCTATGATGTGCTAGTTTTATAAATATTATATTATATGAGCGATATAAATATTAAATATTATATTTTATTCTTTGATCTATTTTATAAAAAATAATAGTATTTTAGTGTAATATATATATATATTAAAAAAAAGATTTTATACGATTTTACGTGTATATACGTATACCCAATTAATGTAATACTTTTATGTGCACTTGACTGATATTAAGTATGCACGTAGTTATATTTTAATTATTTATAACTATTTTTTATTTTTAGTTATTTTTTTTTATAAATAATTATCTTGAGATAGTAGTGATATTGTGTTTGATTTCCTTTATTTTATATACTTGTTATTACATTGTGATTTTATATATAGTTATTAAGATTTAGTAATTAATATAGAGTGTTGATGTTATATTTATTTATTTTATAATTTCGACTATTCTCTAATGATGGTAATATTTTAATTTGAGTATTTGGAAAAATAAGTATTATTATAGGGATTATTTTGAATATGAGAGTTTGGTTATTAATGTATTTTAAAAGATTAATTATTTTTATTTATAAATTAGTAGTTTTGAAATATTAATAATGTTTTATTAATGAAATTGTGTTTTAAAAATAAAATAAAATAAAACTAGTAAAACCTAAAAGGAGACCAATGGGTTTGATCCGTGTGTGAACCTTAATTGTTAATAAAATAAAATAAAAAAGGAAGGGAGTTGGACGGCGCCCGTAAAACCAAAGAGAAACACAACAACAACCTATAGTTTGACACCGATGATCGATAATTGTTCCGAAAAAGTTTCTCCGTTCTCATCCAAATTTCACTATGTCGTTTTATTCATTTAGGTAGTCAAATAAACATACTTCCTCAGATTTTTAACCATCCAAATTTCTCTCTAAAATACCCGACTTCTCCGTTTATAAAATTCCTTATTTTGAACCGTTCTTCTTCACCGTAAGTCCAATTTGAGTGAAACCAACGTCAAAATGATCGTGTGAAAAGTTTCTATTTATCTAATGATTTATTTTCTGATTTATGGTAAATTTCCTTGACCAAATTTCGAAATTAATTATTTGAGTGTCTTTTCATAATCTATTTTTGACGTTTACCCATAAATTGTCGAGTTAGATCGATTGAAGGACAAAGAGTCAAAAAAACAAAAAAGCTGTTTGCTCGTGGAATCATATTCGTGTGTGAAAGCGTTGAAATAAGGTAAGAGGTGAGAGAACGTTTGAATTCATGAGTATAATATAATTTGAGATGAACAGGAAAACCTTATTTCCCAACGATTCATTTGAGACTCGCTACGTACGGCAGTAGCCCTTTGAGTGATAAATTGATTAATGTAAAACATTAGAATAGTGAGATTAAAATATGGAATAGAAATATTTATATGATGTTGATTGATTTAACTTCGTTATATGTGTGGTATTTGATATTATTGTGATGTTTGATTTATTTTTATTAAATGTGTGATATTTGATATTATTGTGATATTAGATGTTGAATGAATTTTATGTATGTTTGATTAGACGTGTTTATGTGATGTGATAATAAAAAGTGAATTCATTTTGATACGTTTAAGTGATTATGATGATTTATAATTAATAATAACGATGTTATAAATTTGTGACAAGCCTATGTGATGATGTATGATTGATGATAGCGATGCTATAAATTTGTGATGAGTTTATGTGATGAGATATGATTAATGATAGTGATGATGTGAATTTGTGATGAGAATATTGAAGTAACTCCATAGTTGGTGAAATAATTCTTATTCCAATTTGTGTTTGAGATCATGGTCTTAATGGAGTATCATAGGCCAACGAGGGGACAAAATAAATATTGAGAAATTGTGAAGTGAAGATTATTTTGTCATTATATAGGTAGGGTCTGACAAGCCTAGTGATTTCGGGGAAGTACAACTAAATGAGCCTGATCGTGGCGGTCTGTTGTCGAGCCTTAAGGCAAGATTGATAGACCTTGGAGGTATTCGGGTGGGGAATTCCTAGGTGACTTGGAGGTAGCACTCCAAATATCGGAAGCTACCACGCAACACACGTTTACCTCGACTGTCACGTATATGTGTCTCAGGTTGAGTTGAGGGGATCTATGAGGACAGGGCCAATTTGAATTGTCCGTCCACCGGGATGGTGGCATAGTATCAAGCCTCCTAACCAAGTACTTCGAAGTCAGAATGGTACCACATTGTGAAATAGAGTCTAAGCTCATGCATATCATTCCATTTCATTGTGATTGTTTTGTTGTGATTAATATGTATCGTGTGTGGTGATAATTTATCTTAGACGATTTGATGTTATAGTGAAATTTATTGATTTTCCTTGAGTGATTTTGACTTTTTAATGTGATATTTTCTTGATGGAATGTTTGTGTAGTGATACGGTTTTATTATGATTGTTTGCGTGTTCTTCTTACTTTTATTATACTATCATCATGATTTCGAAACTCACCTCATTCGTTTTTTGTGTTTGACTGGCTTGGCCCTGCGTTTGCGAAATCGTGGTTATTACAGGTTAATGAGTGTTGAAGTTCAAGTTTGGGAGGAACCGTGCTCTAATAGGTGATACCCGGAATAAGAGTTTTAATTTGTATTTTACTTATTTAATTTGAAAAGAATTTTTGTATGAAAATCTTAGAAGTACTTGTAAGTTTTTAAAATTAAATCAAATAATTATACTTAAATCAAGCTTATCGAGATTGCACTATTTTAATAGAGAAAATAAGTTTAAAATGTTCTTTTATTTTTGAGAAACGTGATACCTGAATTAAAAATAATTTTTTTTATTTTCTTGGAAATAGATTTTTTATTTATTCGTTGCAAATTTTATAGGAATATGATATAATTTATTATATATATTATTTTAGGTTTTAGGGTGTCACAGAGGACGAAAATGTCCTAAATGTTAATCCAATGACACATGCATTTATTGGATACACAAGATTGGTTAAAAACCCAAAATGGACTAGAATAAGTCGAAGGATGACGAAAATGACTGAAATGTTAATCCAATGACACAAACGTACTTATTGGATGAACAAGATTGGTTAAAAACCGAAAATGGGACAAGAATAAGTCGAATGATGACAAAAATGATCTAAATGTTAATCCAATGACACAAACGCACTTACTAGATGAACAAGATTGGTTAAAAACCGAAAATGGACAAGAATAAGTTGAAGGATGACGAAAATGATCTAAATGTTAACCAAATGACACAAATGCCCTTATTGGATTCACAAGAATGGTAAAAAAAAACCCTAAATAAACTACAATAAGTCGAAGGATGACGAAAATGACCTAAATGTTAATCCAACGACAAAAATGCACTTATTGGATTCACATGATTGCTTACAAACCCTAAATGGACTAGATTAAGTCGAAGGATGAAGTAAATGACCTCAATGTTCAACCAAAGACACAAACACACTTATTGGATGCACAAGATTGTTTAAAAACCCTAAATCGGTTAGAATAAGCCTAGGGTAGACGAAAATGACCTAAATGTTAATCCAATGTCACAAAACATACTTATTGGATGCACAAGATTGGTTGAAAACTCTAAATGGACTAGTATAAGTCAAATGATGACAAAAATGACTGTAATGTTAATCCAATGACATAAATGCAGTAATTGGATGCACAAGATTGGTTCAACTACCTAAATAGACTAGAATAATCCTAGGGAGGACGAAAATGAGCTAAATCTTAATCAAATGACACAAACGCACTTATTGGATGCACAAGATTGGTTAAACACCCTAAATGGATTAGAAAAAGCCTAGGGATAACTAAAATGACCCAAATGTTAATCCAATGACAAAAACGCACTTATTGGAGGGACAAGAATGTTTAAAAACCCAAAATGGCCTAGAATAATCCTAGGAGGACGAAAATGTCCTAAATATTAATCCAATGACACAAGCATTTATTGGATACACAAGTTCAGTTAAAAACCCTAAATGGACTAGGATTAGTCAAAGGATGACGAAAATGATCAAAATGTTAATCCAATAAACACAAACGCACTTATTGGATGCACATGAGTGGTAAAAAACCCTAAATTGACTAGAATAAACCGAGAGAAGAGGAAAATGACCTAAATGTTAATCCAATGAGACAAACTCATTTATTGGATGAATAAGATTGGTTAAAAACCCTAAATGGATTAGAATAAGCCTAGAGAGAGGATGAACATGACCTAAATGATAATCCAATGACACAAACGCACTTATTAGAGGCACAAGAATGATTAAAAACCCAAAATAGACTAGACTAATCCTAGGAGGACGTAAATGTCCTAAATGTTAATCCAATGACACAAGCATTTATTGGATGCACAAGATTGGTTAAATACCCTAAATAGACTAGAATAAGTTGAAAAATGACGAAAATGACTGAATTATTAATTCAATGACACAAACGCACTTATTAGATAAACAAGATTGGTTAAAAACCTTCAATGGACAAGAATAAGTAGAAGGATGATGAAAATGATCTAAATGTTAATCCAATGACACAAATGCACTTATTGGATGAACAAGATTGGTTAAAAACCCTAAATGGATTAGAATAAGACTAGGGAGGACGAAAAAGAGCTTAATGCTAATCCAATGACACAAAGCACTTATTGAATGCACAAGATTAGTTAAAAACCCTAACTGGACTAGAATAACCATGGGGAGAACGAAAATGACTTAAATGTTAATCCAATGACACAAATGCATGTATAGGATGCACAAGATTGTTTTAAAAACCCTAAATGGATTAGAATAAGCCTAAGGTAGACGAAAAGGACCTAAATGTTAATCCAATGTCACAAACGCACTTATTTGATGCACAAGATTGGTTGAAAACTCTAAATGGATTAGTATAAGTCAAATCATATCAAAAATGACCTAAATGTTAATCAAATGACACAAACGCACTTATTGGATGCACAAGATTGGTTAAAAACCCTAAATGGTTTAGAATAAGCCTAAGGATGACGTAAAGGACCTAAATGCTAATCGAACGATACAAACGCACTTATTGGATGGACAAAATTGGTTAAAAAACCTTAAATAGACTACAATAAGTCGAAGGATGATTAAAAATGACTTAGAAGTTAATCCAATGACACAAATGCATGTATAGAAAGCACAAGATTGTTTAATAACCCAAAATGGATTCGGATAAGCCTAGGGTGGACATAAATGACCAAAATGCACTTACTGGATGCACAAGATTAGCTAAAAATTCTAAATGGACTAGAATAACATAAAGGATGATGAAAATGACCTCAACGTTAATCAAATGACACAAACACACTTATTGGAAGCACAAGATTGTTTCAAAACCCTAAATAGACTAGAATAAGCCTGGAGAGGACAAAAATGTCCAAAATGTAAATCCAATGACCCAAACACACTTATTGGATGTACAAGAGTGTTTAAATACCCTAAATGGATTAGAATAAGCCTAGGGATAATGAAAAGGACCTAAATGTTAATCCAATGACACAAACACACTTATTGGAGGCACAAAAAAGGTTAAAAACCCAAAATGGACTAGAATTATCCTATGGAGGACGAAAATGTCCTAAATGTTAATACCATGACACAAGAATTTATTGGATGCACTAGATAGGTTAAAAACCCTAAATAAGTTCCATTGTCACATTGGATTAAAATTTAGGACATTTTCGTCCTCCCTAAGCTTATTCTAGTCCATTTAGGGTTTTTAACAAATCTTGTGGATCAATAAGTTCATTTGTGTCTTTGGATTAACATGTAGGTCATTTTGTCCTCCCTAGGCTTATTCTAGTTCATTTAGGGTTTTTAACCAATCTTGTGGATCCAATAAATTCATATGTGTCGTTGGATTAACATTTAGGTCATTTTTCTCCTCCATAGGCTTATTCGAGTCCAATTACGGTTTTTAACCAATCTTGTGAATCCAATAGGTGTGCTTGTGTCATTAGATTAACATTTAGGTAAATTTTATCTTCCATTGGCTAATTCAAGTCCATTTAGGGTTTTGAACCAATGTTGTGCATCCAATAAGTTCAATAGTGTCATTGGATTAACATTTAGGTCATTTTTATCTTCCTTAGAATTATTCTAGCCCAATTAGGGGTTTTAACCAATCTTGTGCATCCAATAGGTGTGTTTGTGTCATTGGATAAACAATTAGGTCATTTTCGTCCTCCTTAGGATTATTCTAGTCCGATTAGGATTTTTAACCAATCTTGTTCATCCAATAAGTTTGTTTGTGATACTGGATTAAAATTTAGGTCATTTTTGTCATCCCTAAGCTTATTCTATTCCATTTAGGGTTTTTAACCAATCTTGTGGATCCAATCAATTCATTTGTGTCTTTGGATAAACGTGTAGGTCTTTTTCGTCTTGCCAATGCTTATTCTAGTCCATTTAGGGTTTTTAACGAATCTTGTGGATCCAATAAGTTCATTTGAGTCTTTAGAATAACATTTAGGTCATTTTCATCCTCCATAGGTTTATTCTAGTCCAATTAGGATTTTTAAACAATCTTCTGCATACAATAGGTGCTTTTGTGTCATTGGAATAACATTTAAGTCATATTCGTCCTCAATAGGCTTATTCTAATCCATTAAGGGTTTTTAACCAATCTTGTGCATCCAATAGGTGTGTTTGTGTCATTAGATTAACGTAATTTTCATCTTCCCTAGGCTTATTATAGTCCATTTAGGGTATTGAACTAATGTTGTGCATCCAATAAGATCAATTGTGTAATTGGATTAACATTTAGATCATTTTTGTCTTCCTTAGGATTATTCTAGTCCAATTAGGATTTTTAACCAATCTTGTGCATCCAATGGTGTGTTTGTGTCATTGTATTAACATTTAGGACATTTTCATCCTCACTAGGCTTATTCTAATCCATGTAGGGTTTTTAACAATCTTATGCATCCAATAAGTTCATTTGTGTCATTGAATTAACATTTAGGTCATTTATGTCCTCTCTAGCCTTATTCTAATACAATTAGGGATTTTAATTAATCTTGTGCATCCTATAGGTGTGTCTGTGTCATTGGCTTAACAATTAGGCCATTTTAGTACTCCTTAGGCTTATTCTAGTTCAATTAGGGTTTTTAAACCAATCTTGTGCATCCAATATGTGTTTTGTGATATTGCATTAAAATTTAGGTCGTTTTCGTCCTCCCTAGGCTTATTCTAGTCCATTTAGGGATTTTAACAGGTAGGTCATTTTCGTCCTCCCTAGGCTTATTCTAGTCCAATTTGGGTTTTTAACCAATCTTGTGGATCCTATAAGTTCAATTGTGTCATTGGATTAACATTTAGGTCATTTTCGTCTTTCCTACGATTGTTCTATTCCAATTAGGGGTTTTAAACCATTCTTGTGCATCCAATAGGTGTGTTTGTGTCATTCGATTAACATTTAGGTCATTTTTCAGCCTCCCTTGGCTTATTCTAGTCCGTTTAGGTTTTTAACCCATCTTGTGCATCCAATAAGTTCATTGGTGTCATAGGATTAATATTTAAATCATTTATGTCATCCTTAACTTATTCTAATCCAATTACGGTTTTACCAATCCTGTGCATCCAATACGTGTGTTTGTGTCATTGGATTAACATATTAGGTCATTTTCGTACTCCTTAGGCTTATTCTAGTCCAATTAGGGTTTTAAACCAATCTTGTGCATGCAATATGTCCTCCCTAAGCTTATTCTAGTCCTTTTAGGGATTTTAACCAATCTTGTGGCTCCAATAAGTTCATTTGTGACTTTGGATTAACATGTAGGTCATTTTCGTCCTCCCTAGGATTATTCTAGTCCATATAGGGTTTTTAACCAATCTTGTGAATCCAATAAGTTCATTTGTGTGTCATTGAATAACATTTAGGTCATTTTAGTCCTCCCTAGGCTTATTCTAGTCAAATTACGATTTTTAACTAATCTTGGACATCCAAAAGGTGTATTTTGGTCATTGGATTAACATTATGTAATTTTCATCTTTCCTTGGCTTATTCTACTCCATTTACGGTTTTTTTGAACCATGTGCATCCAATAAGTTCAATTTTCTCATTGGATTAACATTTAGGTCATTTTCGTCTTCCCTAGGCTTATTCTATTCCAACTATTGGTTTTTATCCAATCTTGGGCATCCTATAGGTGTGTTTGTGTCATTGGATTGACATTTAGGTCATTTTTCAACCTCCCTTAGCTTATTCTAGTCCATTATAGGTTTTTAACCAATCTTGTGCCTCCAATAAGTTCATTTGTGTCATTGGATTAACATTTAGGTCATTTACGTCTCCCTAAGTTATTCTAATCCAATTAGGGTTTTTAACTAATCCTGTGCATCCAATACATGTGGTTGTGTCATTGGATTAAACAATTTAGGTCATTTTCGTCCTCCTAGGCTTATTCTAGTCCAATAAGGGTTTTTTAACACAATCTTGTGCATGTAATAGGTGTGTTTGTGACATTGGATTAACATTTAGGTCATTTTCGTCCTCCCGAAGCTTATTCTTAGTCCAATTAGGGTTTTTTTTTAACCAATCTTGTGATCCAATAAGTTCATTTTCTGTCATTGGATAAACAATTAGGTCATTTTCGTCCTCCCAATGCTTATTCTAGTCCAATTAGGGTTTTTAACTAATCTTGTGCATCCAATAGGTCAGTTTGTGTCACTGGATTAAAATTTAGGTCATTTTAATCCTCCTAGGCTTATTCTTAGTCCAATTAGGTTTTTTAACCAATCTTATGATCCAATAAGTTCATTTGTGACTTTGGATTAACATTTAGGTCATTTGCGTCCTCCATAGGCTTATTCTTGTCCATTTTAGGGTTTTTAACCAATCTTGTGCATCCAATAAGTTCATTTTGTATCATTGGATTAACATTTATGTCATTTTCGTCCTCCCTAGGTTTATTCTGTCCAATTAGTATTTTTTTAACCAATCTTTGTGCATCCAATAGGTGGGTTTGTGTCATTGGATTAACATTTAGGTCATTTTTTCCTCCCTTGGTTTATTCTTGTATATTAGGGTTTTGAACTAATGTTGTGCATCCAATATGTTTAATTGTGTCATTGGAATAACATTTAGTCATTTTCGTCTTTCTTAGGCTTATTCTAGTCCAATTAGGATTTTTAACTAATCTTGTGCATGCAATAAGTGTTGTTTGTGTCATTTGATTAAAATTTAGGTCATTTTCGTCCTCCCTAACTTATTCTTGTCCAATTAGGGTTTTTAACCAATCTTGTGCATCCAATAAGTTCATTTGTGTCATTGGATTAACATTTATAGTTCATTTTCGTCTCCCTAGGCTTATTCTAGTCCAATTAGGGTTTTTAACCAATCTTGTGCATCCAATAGGTATGTTTGTGTCATTGGATTAACATTTAGGTCATTTTCGTCCTCCCCTAGCTTATTCTTGTCCAATTAGGGTTTTTAACCAATCTTGTGCATCCAATAAGTTCATTTGTGTCATTGGATTAACATTTAGGTCATTTTCGTCCTCCTTAGCTTATTCTAGTCCAATTAGGGTTTTTAACCAATCTTGTGCATCCAATAGGTCATTTGTGTCATTGGATTGAACATTTAGGTCATTTTCATCCTTCCTAGGCTTATTCTAGTCCATTTAGGGTTTTTAACCAATCTTTTGTCCATAAGATCATGTGTGTGTATTTGTGTCATTGGATCTAACATTTAGGTCATTTTCGTCCTCCCTAGGCTTATTCTGTGTCAATTAGGGTTTTTAACCAATCTTGTGCATCCAATAGTGTGTTTGTGTCATTGGATTAACATTTAGGTCATTTTCATCTTCCCTAGGCTTATTCTTGTCCAATTAGGGTTTTTAAACCAATCTTGTGCATCCAATAAGTTGTTTGTGTCATTGGATAACATTTAGGTCATTTTCGTCCTCCCTAGGCTTATTCTTGTCCAATTAGGGTTTTTAACCAATCTTGTGCATCCAATAGGTTCATTTGTGTCATTGGATGAACATTTAGGTCATTTTCGTCCGTCCTCCCTAGCTTATTCTAGTCCAATTAGGGGTTTTTAACCCATCTTGTGCATCCAATAAGTTCATTTGTGTGTTGGATTAAACATTTAGGTCATTTTCGTCTCCCTAGGCTTATTCTAGTCCAATTAGGGTTTTTAACCAATCTTGTGCATCCAATAGGTGTGTTTGTGTCATTGGATTAACATTTAGGTCATTTTCGTCCTCCCTAGGCTTATTCTTGTCCAATTAGGATTTTTAACCAATCTTGTGCATCCAATAAGTTCAGTTGTGTCATTGGATAACATTTAGTCATTTTCGTCCTCCCTAGGCTTATTCTAGTCCAATTAGGGGTTTTAACCAATCTTGTGCATCCAATAGGTATGTTTGTGTCATTGGAGTAACATTTAGGTCATTCCTCCCTTCTATTCTTGTCCAATTAGGGTTTTTAGGGTTATTCTTGTCCAATTTAAGTCATTTTCGTCTCTAGGCTTATTCTAGTCCAATTAGGGTTTTTAACCAATCTTGTGCATCCAATAGGTGTGTTTGTGTCATTGGATTAACATTTAGGTCATTTTCGTCCTCCCTAGGCTTATTCTTGTCCAACTTTAGGGTTTTTACATCAAATCTTAACCAATCTTATGCATCCAATAGGTGTGTTTGTGTCATTGGATTAACATTTAGGTCATTTTCGTCCTCCCTAGGCTTATTCTAGTCCGTTTATGGTTTTTAACCCAATCTTGTGATCCATAAGTTCATTTGTGTCATTGGATTAACATTTAGGTCATTTTCGTCCTCCCTAGGCTTATTCTTGTCCAAATTAGGGTTTTTAACCAATCTTGTGCATCCAATAGGTGTGTTTGTGTCATTGGATTAAAATTTAGGTCATTTTCGTCCTCCCTAAGCTTATTCTAGTCCAATTAGGGTTTTTAACCAATCTTGTGATCCAATAAGTTCATTTGTGTCATTGGATTAACATTTAGGTCATTTTCGTCCTCCCTAGGCTTATTCTAGTCCAATAAGGGTTTTTTAACAATCTTGTGCATCCAATATGTTGTGTTTGTGTCATTGGATTAACATTTAGGTCATTTTCGTCCTCCCTAGGCTTATTCTAGTCCAATTAGGGTTTTTAACCAATCTTGTGCATCCAATAGGTGTGTTTGTGTCATTGGATTAACATTTAGGTCATTTTCGTCCTCCCTAGACTTATTCTTGTCCAATTTAGGGTTTTAAACCAATCTTGTGCATCCAATAAGTTCAATTGTGTCATTGGATTAACATTTAGGTCATTTTCGTCCTCCCTAGGGCTTATTCTTAGTCCAATTAGTTTTTTAACCAATCTTGTGCATCCAATAGGTGTCATTTGTGTCATTGGATGAACATTTAGGTCATTTTTCGTCCTCCTAGGCTTATTCTAGTCCAATTAGGGTTTTTTAACCAATCTTGTGCATCCAATAGGAGTGTTTGTGTCATTGGATTAACATTTAGGTCATTTTCGTCCTCCCTAAGCTTATTCTAGTCCATTAGGGTTTTAACCAATCTTGTGCATCCAATAAGTTCATTTGTGTCATTGGATTAACATTTAGGTCATTTTCGTCCTCCCTAAGCTTATTCTTGTCCAATTAGGGTTTTTAACCAATCTTGTGCATCCAATAGGTGTTTGTGTCATTGGATTAACATTTTTAGGTCATTTTCGTCCTCCCTAGGCTTATTCTCGTCCAATTAGGTTTTTAACCATTCTTGTGCATCCAATAGGTGTGTTTGTGTCATTGGATTAACATTTAGGTCATTTTCGTCCTCCCTAAACTTATTCTCGTCCATTTAGGGTTTTTAACCAATCTTGTGCATCCAATAAGTTGTGTTTTGTGTCATAGAACATTTAGGTCATTTTTGTCTTAAGCTTATTCTAGTCCATTAGGGTTTTTAACCAATCTTGTGCATCCAATAAGTTCATTTGTGTCATTGGATTAACATTTAGGTCATTTTCGTCCTCCCTAGGCTTATTCTTGTCCAATTAGGGTTTTTAACCAATCTTGTGCATCCAATAGGTGTGTTTGTGTCATTGGATTAACATTTAGGTCATTTTCGTCCTCCCTTGGCTTATTCTAGTCCAATTAGGGTTTTTAACCAATCTTGTGCATCCAATAGTTCATTTGTGTCATTGGATTAACATTTAGGTCATTTTCGTCCTCCCTATCAGGCTTATTCTTGTCCAATTAGGGTTTTTAACCAATCTTGTGCATCCAATAGTGTTCATTTGTGTCATTGGATTAACATTTAGGTCATTTTCATCCTCCCTAGGCTTATTCTTGTCCAATTAGGTTTTTAACCAATCTTGTGCATCCAATAGGTGTTCATTTGTGTCATTGGATTAACATTTAGGTCATTTTCGTCCTCCCTAGCTTATTCTAGTCCAATTAGGGTTTTTAACCAATCTTGTGCATCCAATAAGTGTGTTTGTGTCATTGGATTAACATTTAGGTCATTTTCGTCCTCCCTAGGCTTATTCTAGTCCAATTAGGGTTTTTAACCAATCTTGTGCATCCAATAAGTGTGTTTGTGTCATTGGATGAACATTTAGGTCATTTTCATCTTCCCTAGGCTTATTCTTAGTCCAATTAGGGTTTTTAAACCAATCTTGTGCATCCAATAAGTTCATTTGTGTCATTGGATTAACATTTAGGTCATTTTCGTCTCCCTAGGCTTATTCTAGTCCAATTAGGGTTTTTAACCAATCTTGTGCATCCAATAGGTGTGTTTGTGTCATTGGATTAACATGTGGTCATTGTCTTCCCTAGCTTATTCTTGTTCATTAGATTAACATTTAGGTCATTTTCGTCCTCCTTGTGTCATTGGATAAACATTTAGGTCATTTTTTAACCTTATTCTTGTCCAATTAGGGTTTTTAACCAATCTTGTGCATCCAATAAGTTCAATTGTGTCATTGGATTAACATTTAGGTCATTTTCGTCCTCCCTAGGCTTATTCTAGTCCAATTAGGGTTTTTAACCAATCTTGTGCATCCAATAAGTGTGTTTGTGTCATTGGATTAACATTTAGGTCATTTTCGTCCTCCCTAGGCTAGTCAAATCCTATTTAGGCTTTTAACCAATTGTGCATCCAATAAGTTCATTTGTGTCATTGGATGAACATTTAGGTCATTTTCGTCCTCCTAGACTTATTCTTGTCCAAATAGGGTTTTTTAACCAATCTTGTGCATCCAATAAGGTCATTTTTAACATTTAGGTCATTTTCGTCCCTAGGCTTATTCTAGTCCAATTAGGTTTTTAACCAATCTTGTGCATCCAAATGGTTCATTTGTGTCATTGGATTAACATTTAGGTCATTTTCGTCTCCCTTAGGCTTATTCTTGTCCAATTAGGGTTTTTAACCAATCTTGTGCATCCAATAAGTTCAATTTGTGTCATTGGATTAACATTTAGGTCATTTTCGTCTTCCCTATGGTTTATTCTAGTCCAATTAGGTTTTTAACACATCTTGTGCATCCAATAAGTGTGTTTGTGTCATTGGATTAACATTTAGGTCATTTTCGTCCTCCCTAGGCTATTCTTGTCCAATTAGGGTTTTTAACAATCTTGTGCATCCAATAGGTGTCATTTGTGTCATTGGATGAACATTTAGGTCATTTTCGTCCTCCCTAGCTTATTCTAGTCCAATTAGGGTTTTTAACCAATCTTGTGCATCTAATAAGTTCATTTGTGTCATTGGATTAACATTTAGGTCATTTTCATCCTCCCTAGGCTTATTCTTGTCCAATTAGGTTTTTTAACCAATCTTGTGCATCCAATAGGTTCATCTTGTGTCATTGGATTAACATTTAGGTCAATTTCGTCCTCCCTAGGCTTTTTCTGTCCAATTAGGGTTTTTAACCAATCTTGTGCATCCAATAAGTGTGTTTTGTGTCATTGGATTAAACATTTAGGTCATTTTCGTCCTTCTTTAGGCTTATTCTTGTCCAATTAAAGTTTTTAACCAATCTTGTGCATCCAATAAGAGTGTTTGTGTCATTGGATTAACATTTAGGTAATTTTCATCCTCCTCTAGGCTTATTCCAGTCCAATTAGGTTTTTTAACCAATCTTGTGCATCCAATAAGTTGTTTGTGTCATTGGATTAACATGTAGGTCATTTTCGTCCTCCCTAGGCTTATTCTTGTCCAATTAGGGTTTTTAACCAATCTTGTGATCCAATAAGTTCATATGTGTCATTGGATGAACATTTAGGTCATTTTCGTCCTCCCTAGGCTTATTCTAGTCCAATTAGGGTTTTTAACCAATCTTGTGCATCCAATAGGTGTGTTTGTGTCATTGGATTAACATTTAGTCATTTTCGTCCTCCCTAGCTTATTCTAGTCCAATTAGGGTTTTTAACCAATCTTGTGCATCCAATAAGTTCATTTGTGTCATTGGATTAACATTTAGGTAATTTTCGTCCTCCCTAGGCTTATTCTTGTCCAATTTAGGTTTTTAACCAATCTTGTGCATCCAACAAGTTCATTTGTGTCATTGGATGAACATTTAGGTCATTTTCGTCCTTCCCTAGGATTATTCTAGTCCAATTAGGTTTTTAACCAATCTTGTGCATCCAATAAGTGTGTTTGTGTCATTGGATTAACATTTAGGTCATTTTCGTCCTCCTATGGCTTATTCTAGTCCAATTAGGTTTTTTAACCAATCTTGTGCATCCAATAAGTTCAATTGTGTCATTGGATTAACATTTAGATCATTTTCGTCCTCCCTACGCTTATTCTGATCCAAATAGGTTTTTTCCCAATCTTGTGCATCCAATATGTGTTCATTTGTGTCATTGATTAACATTTTAGGTCATTTTCGTCCTCCCTAGGCTTATTCTAGTCCATTTAGGGTTTTTAACCAATCTCTGGATTCCAATAAGTTCATTTGTGTCATTGGATTAACATTTAGGTCATTTTCGTCGTCCCTAGGCTTATTCCAGTCCAATTACAGTTTTTAACCAATCTTGTGCATCCAATAAGTGAATTTGTGTCATTGGATTAACATTTAGGTCATTTTCATCTCCCTTAGGCTTATTCTAGTCCAATTAGGATTTTTAACCAATCTTGTGCATCCAATATGTTCTATTTGTGTCATTGGATTAACATTTAGGTCATTTTCGTCTCCCTAGGCTTATTCTAGTCCAATTCTAGTTTTTAACAAATCTTGTGCATCTAATAGGTGTGTTTGTGTCATACGATTAACATTTAGGTCATTTTCGTCCTCGTTTGTCTTATTCTAGTCAATTTAGGGTTTTTAACCAATCTTGTGCATCCAATAGGTTCAATTGTCATTGGATTAACATTTATGTCATTTTCGTCTTCCCTAGGATTATTCTAGTCCAATTAGGGTTTTTAACCAATCTTGTGCATCCAATAGGTGTGTTTGTGTCATTGGATTAACATTTAGGTCATTTTCGTCGTACTCCCTAGGCTTATTCTTGTCCAATTAGGTTTTTAACCAATCTTGTGCATCCAATAGGTGTGTTTGTGTCATTGGATTAACATTTAGGTCATTTTCGTCCTCCCTATGCTTCTTTCTAGTCCAATTACAGTTTTTAACCAATCTTGTGCATTCAATAAGTGAATTTGTGTCATTGGATTAACATTTAGGTAATTTTCATCTCCCCTCGGCTTATTCTAGTCCAATTATGATTTTAACCAATGTTGTGCATCCAATAAAATTGTTTGTGTCATTGGATTAACATTTAGGTCATTTTCGTCCTCCCTTGGAATATTCTTGTCCAATTAGTGTTTTTAACCAATCTTGTGCATCCAATAGGTGTGTTTGTGTCATTGGATTAACATGTAGGTCATTTTCGTCCTCCCTAGACTTATTCTACTCCAATTAGGTTTTTAACTAATCTTGTGCATCCAATAAGTTCATTTGTGTCATTGGATTTAACATATTTAGATCATTTACGTCCTCCCGAAGGCTTATTCTAATCCAATTAGGGTTTTTAACCAATCTTGTGCATCCAATAGGTGTGTTTGTGTCATTGGATCAACATTTAGGTCATTTTCGTCCTCCCTAAGCTTATTCTAGTCCAATTAGGGTTTTTAACCAATCTTGTGGATCAATAAGTTCATTTGTGTCATTGGATTAACATTTAGGTCATTTTCGTACTCCCTAGGCTTATTCTAGTCCAGTTACAGTTTTAACCAATCTTGTGCATCAATAAATGTGTTTGTGTCGTTGGATTAACATATAGGTAATTTTCGTCTTCCCTTGGCTTATTCTAGTCTATTTAGGATTTTCAACCAATGTTCTGCATCCAATAAGTTCATTTGTGTCATTGGATTAACATTAAGGTCATTTTTCGTCTTCACTAGGATTATTCTAGTCCAATTAGGGTTTTTAACCAATTTTGTGCCTCCAATAGGTTGTGTTTGTGTCATTGGATTAACATTTAGGTCATTTTCGACTTCCCTAGCCTTATTCTAGTCCATTTAGGATTTATCCAATCTTGTGCATCCAATAAGTTCATTTGCATCGTTGGATTAACACTAAGGTTATTTTCGTCCTCCCTAGGCTTTATTCTATTCTAATATGTATTTTTAACCAATCTTGTGCATCCAATAAGTGTGTTTGTGACATTGGATTAACATTTAGGTCATTTTCGTCCTCCCTAAGCTTATTCTTGTCCATTTAAGGTTTTTAAACCAGTGTTGTGGATCCAATAAGTTCATTTGTGTCTTTGGATTAACAGTTAGGTCATTTTTGGCCTCCCTAGGCTTATTCTAGTCCAATTAGATCATTTACGTCCTCCCTAATTTATTCTAATCCAATTAGGTGTTTAACAATCTTGTGCATCCAATAGTGTGTGTTTGTGTCATTGGATGAACATTTAGGTCATTTTTGTCGTCCCTAGGCTTATTCTAGTCCAATAAGGGTTTTTAACCAATCTTGTGCATCCAATAGGTGTGTTTGTGACATTGGATTTACATTTAGGTCATTTTCGTCATCCCTTAGCTTTTTGTAGTCCATTAAGGGTTTTTAACCAATCTTGTGGATCCAATAAGTTCATTTGTAACATTGGATTAACATGTAGGTCATTTTAATCTTCCTTAGGCATATTCTAGTCCATTTATGGTTTTTAGCCAATCTTGTGAACCAATAAGTTAATTTGTTCATTGGATTAACAGTTAGGTCATTTTCGTCCTCCCTAGACTTATTCAAGTCCAATTAGGGTTTTTAGGAAATCTTGTGCATCCAGTAAGTGAGTTGGTGTCATTGGATTTACATTTCTGTCATTTACGTCCTCCCTAGGCTTATTCTAATCCATTTAGGGTTTTTAAACCAATCTTGTGCATCAAATAAGTTCATTTGTGTCTTTGGATTAACATTTAGGTCATTTTTGTCCACCCTATGCTTATTCTAGTTCAATTACGGGTTTTAACCAATCATATGCATCCAATAGGTATGTTTTTGTCATTGGATTAAGATTTACTTAATTTTCATCTTCCCTTGGCTTATTCTAGTCCATTTAAGATTTTGAACCAATGTTGTGCATCCAATAACATTTAGGTCATTTTCGTCTTCCCCGTGATTATTTTAGTCAAATTATGGTTTTTAACCAATCTTGTGCATCCAATAGGTGTGTTTGTGTCATTGCATTAACATTTAGGACATTTTCGTCCACCCTAGGCTTATTGAAATCCATTTTGGGTTTTTAAACAATCTTGTGCATCCAATAAGTTCATTTGTGTCATTGAATTAACATTTAGGTCATTTACGTCCTCACTAGGCTTATTCTAATCCAATTAGGGATTTTAACAAACCTTGTGCATCCATTAGGTGTATTTGTGTCATTGGAGTAACATTTAGGTCATTTTCGTCCTCCTTGGGCATATTCTAGTCCATTTAAAGTTTTTAACCAATCTTGTGGATCCCATAAGTTCATTTGTGTTATTGATTAACATTTAGGTATTTTTCGTCCTCCCTAGGCTTATTCTAATCCAACTAGGGTTTTTAAGCAATCTTGTGCACTAAATAGGTGTGTTTGTGTTATTGGATTTACATTTAGGTTATTTTCAGCCTCCCTTGGCTTATTCTAGTCCATTTATGTGTTTAACCAATCTTGTGCATCCAATAAGTTCATTTTTGTGTCATTGGATTAATATTTAGATTATTCACGTCCTTCCTAAGCTTATTTTAATCCAATTAGGGTTTTTACCACTGTTGTGCATCCAATAAGTGTGTTTGTGTAATTGGATTAACATTTAGGTCATTTTTGTCCTCCTAGGCTTATTCTAGTCCAATTATGGTTTTTATCCAATCTTGTGCATCCAATAGGTGTGTTTGTGACATTGGATTAACATTTAGGTAATTTTCGTCCTCCCTAAGCTTATTCAAGTCCATTTAGGGTTTTTAACCAATCTCGTGGATCCAATTAGTTCATTGGTGACTTTGGATTAATATGTCGTTCATTTTCATCCTACATATGTTTATTGTAGTCCATTTAGGGTTTTTAACTAATCTTGTGGATCCAATAAGTTCATTTGTGTCGTTGGATTAACATTTAGGTAATTTTCATCTTCCCTTGGCTTATTCTAGTCCCTTTAGGGTTTTGAACCAATGTGTGCATCCAACAAGTTCAATTGTGTCATTGGATTGACATTTAGGTTATTTTCATCATCCCTGGATTATTCTAATCCACAGGTTTTTAACCAATCTTGTGCATCCAATAGGTGTGTTTGTGTCATTGGATTAACATTTAAGTCATTTTCGTCCTTGATAGGCTTATTCTAATCCATTTAGGGTTTTTTAACTAACTGTCATCAAATAAGTTTATTTGTGTCATTAAATTAACATTTAGGTCGTTTCCGTCCTCACTTTGCTTATTCTAACCCAATTAGGGATTTTAACCAATCTTGTACATCCAGTAGGTGTGTTTGTGTCATTGGGTTAACATTTAGGTCATTTTCGTCTTCCCTAGGCTTATTCTAGTCCATTTAGGGTTTTTAACCAATCTTGTGGATCCCGATATTTAACATCGTGAGTGTATTTTTTTTTTTCAAAACAAATTCATAAAAACAAAGAAGTTCAATTGTAACAGCCCGTTTTTTTGTAAAACAAACAGAAATCGAATTTCAAAAGTTAACAATTATTTACAAGCAGCGAAATAGTTTTTGAAATAAAAAACCAAAGTATTTAAATATCAAAATACACTGGAGCAATGAGGCCTATCAGACATAACTCTTACTCTTGGAGTATTCTCGGCAGACACCTGTACAAATGCACTGCCCCAAGAATTTTAACTCCCCCACGTCACGTCAAAAAGTGGTACATGGACCCATCAAAACAAAAGTCTAGCTGACAATATGAGGTATAGGTTCAGTCTTCTAAATTGAAATAAATACATACACCAAAGAAAGACATATATCCCCTATACAACCATCTAATTTGATCATGATTAAAAAAAACTATACAACCCAGGTGATCTCCACGCTCCCCGTATGATCCTTATGACACATCACCGGTCAGGTATGTATAACTACGTGTCCATCTCTAGGGTACTATCCGGTAGGTCGATCCTGGTTCTCATCTGAGGGCAAAGCCCAAATTTCTGCAATAATTGTAAAGGTCACCAACTGAAAGTAACAAATATCACTTAGCATTTAAATTTTAAATGCATAAAATAACCTTTCATCTTAGCATACTCCTTGAAAGGGTTTTCATATGTCAAACATGCATAAACAAGTTGAAAAATGAAGTTTTTAACAAAATTGCACTGTCGTATTCGAATACAGCATCTTTGTATTCGAATACAGTGCTATTTTGCAAGTCAGTAGCAAAATCAGCACAACTGTATTCGACTACAACATCCTTGTAGTTGAATACAGATGCAATTCAGAAGTCAAAGCAAAAAAAAGGATATTTGTATTCGACTACAACCTCATTGTATTCGAATACAGCTGTAGAAAATAGCATAATTCAGTTTTTGAAACGTTTTGAAAAGGTTTCACAATCAATCAACACTGACAAAAAATCCAAAAACAATCACACTTAGCAATTAAGACATAATCACAACAACAATTGAGTATACACACACAATCATCATAGCATATGAAACACGACTCGCGTGCCAAGAAGCCTAATGCAATGCGTATATGCCAAAATGCATGAATTCCAAAAATTTCCAAACCAAAATCCTCATCGAAGGGGCGTAAATGGTAATTGTACCACCTATCATAGGCCTTGTACTAATTACCAAGGTGCCACCCATCACATGCCCGCACAATTTACTAAAGTGTCGCCTATCACAGGCCTTGCAATGTTCTCTAGAGTGCAATTGCTCACAGATCATCACATTCTAGAGTGCAATCTCACACAGATCAGCACGACGCGATAATCCCCACAAGGATAAGATGAACCAACAAACCACATGGCATTATCTCGTGGCCATCACGGTCACCACTATGACCATGTACCATCGTGGTAACCATGTACTATGAAATGCATGAGCATACTCTAACTCTTTCCACAAACTATCATTAAGTAAATGCAGATATTAAAAGATTCCCCATTTTTAATACTCATTTAACACTAATGATTTTCAAATTCACACAGAGCATACTCAAACATTTATTTTTCACCACCACACATCAAATTTAATCCATAATTCACATTAAATTTGATCAATTCAAATTCCACAAAAACCACACCAATCTCAATCATCAATCAACCAAATATTTCCACACTTTCAAGCATAAATCATGCCAAATTAATTTTCACAAACTACACCTCAAACACATCAAATTTAATTTCCAAAAAAAACATACATAAATGGATTAAATTCCTTTTCTACAAAATCACACATCCATTTCACAAAATTCCAACTCCACAAATACACATATATCATCCTATATGCAAGCTAAAAGTTTGGAAGGAGCCCTTACCTTAACGGTAGCGTTAACGAGCGATTACGGTACCGCGATAAATTCCGATGAAATCTTTGCTCGTGTCATCGCTTCCTAAGTTTGTTCGCTAGCTCCGTAGAAGGAAGATGAACAATTTTCCCTTCTATCACTTCGCGAAATAAAGCTTAGATCTAGAAGAAATATGGAGGTTTGTGTGTTTGACGGTTTTGAAAACCCATAACACTGTTTTTCTTTGTTTTTGAATCAGGGAGGAAGAATGAAGCTGAGAAATCCTTGTTTTCTCACCCACCAAGCCTTGGGTTTCTTTTCTTGAAACTAAAAGGAAGCAAACGAAAAAGAAGGGAGAAGGAAGAAAAGGTGGAGGTAGCACGATGCATGGAGAGGAAGAAACATTATGTGGTTTCTTTCTTTTCCTTTTCTTTCTTCTGTTTTCTTTCTTTTCCTTTTCCTTTTATTTCTTCTGATTTTCTTTCTTTTCCTTTTCTTTTCCTATATATATATATATATTACTTATATATATATTAATTAAACCAAACCAATAACTAAATATCCAGATATTTTAGATATTTTATAAAAATCATCGTTTCCACATCACCTCTCAAACCATTTTGATAAAAAATATCTACTCTCATTGCAACTCAATTGACAAATAAATTTTTTAGCAACCTGAGATATTTTTAAAAAAACTGCCGATATTAAATTTTTCTTCGACAAAAGATTCGCCGTACTTAATCTAATTTTATTTATCGACAAATAATTCTTAATCGGAACATCAAAAAGATATTTTTGGGCATTAAACTCACAAAATATCAATAACTTGGCTAAAAAAGCCCCAGAGTTTAATACCAAAATACACCCAAATACATAAATTAGAATTTAAAACTGTGGGTGTTACATTACTACCCCCCTAAAATTAGTTCCGTCCTCGAAACTACGTGTCGATAAGCAACTCAAGGTGTTGTTCCCTCATCTTGCTCTCCAATTCCCAAGTCGCATCTCCAGTAATTGGGTTCCAAATTACCTTGACCAGCGAAACATCCTTGTTCCTCAATCGCTTAACCTTCTTGTCATCAATTCTTACAGGTAATACTTCGAATGACAAGTTATCCTTCAGTTGAATTGTGTATGGTTCAATCACATGAGACGGATCTGCAAGGTATTTCCTCAATTGTGACACATGAAAAACATCGTGGATATTGGACAGTATCGGAGGTAATGCAATCCGATAAGCAACAGGTCCAATTCGTGCAGAAATCTGATATGGTCCAATGAATTTCGGAGTCAATTTTCTTCGATTTCAAGGTTCTACCAACTCCATTCGTAGGCGTGACTCTTATAAATACATGGTCACCCTTTTCGAATTCTAGAAGTGTGCCACGCTTGTCCGCATAACTCTTCTAACGATCTCGAGAAATCTTCATTTTCTCTTTTATCTTCTTGACCTTAGATGTACTATGTTGTACCATCTCCGGTCCTACAACCATACATTCTCCGTCCTTATACCAACACAAAGGCATTTGACACTTGCGCCCATATAAAGCCTCACATGGTGTCATTCCCATACTTGCGTGGAAACTATTGTTGTAGGTAAGAACAACCAACGCAAGTACATAATCCCAAATCCCTCTATCCTTTAATACACATGCTCTCAATAGATCTTCCAAGGACTGATTTGTTTCATTGGACTAATATTTAGGTCATTTTCTTCCTCCCTAGGCTTATTCTAGTCCAATTAGGGTTTTTAACCAATCTTCTGCAACCAATAGATGTTTTTGTCTCATTTGATTAACATTTAAGTCATTTTCGTCTCCCTAGGCCTATTCTAATCAATTTAGGGTTTTAACCAATCTTGTGCATCCAATAAGATCATTTGAGTCATTTGATTAATATTTAGGTCATTTTCATCTTCCTTGGCTTATTTTACTCTATTTAGTGTTTTTAACCAATCTTGTGGATCCAATAAGTTCATTAGTGTTATTGGATTAACCAATCTTGTGCATCCAATTGGTGTGTTTGTCTCATTGGACTAAAATTTAGGTCATTTTCAGCATTCCTTGGCATATTCTAGTCCACTTAGGGTTTTAAACCAATCTTGTGGATCCAATAAGTTCATTTGTATTACTGTATTAAAATTAATGTATTTTTTGTCCTCCCAAGGCTTATTCTAGTCCATTAGGGTTTTAACCAATCTTGTGCATCCAATAAGTGTGTTTGAGTCATTGGATTAACATTTAGGTCATTTTCATTCTCCCTTAGCTTATTCTAGTTCATTTAGTGTCTTTAATCAATCATGTGCATCCAATAAGTTCATTTGTGTCATTGGATTAATATTTCGGTCATTTTCATCCTCCCAAAGCTTTTTCTTATCCAATTAGGGTTTTTATCAATCTTTTGCATCCAATACTTGTGTTTGTGTCATTGGATTAACATTTAGGTCATTTTCGTCCTCCCTAGGCTTATTCTAGTCAAATTAGGGTTTTTAACCAATCTTGCGCATCCAATAGGTGTGTTTGTGACATTGGATTAACATTTAGGTCATATTCGTCCTTCCTAAGCTTATTATAGTCTATTTAGAGATTTTAAACAATCTTGTGAATCCAATAAGTTCATTTGTGTCATTGGATTAACATTTAGGACATTTTCGTCTTGCCTATGCCTATTCAAATCCATTTAGGGTTTTTAACAGATTTTGGGCATCCAATCAGTTCATTTGTGTCATTGAATTAACATTTAGGTTATTTTCTTCTTCACTAAGCTTATTCTAATCCAATTAGGGATTTTAACTAATCTTGTGCCTCCAATAGGTGTGTTTGTGTCATTGGATTAACATTTAGGTCATTTTCGTCCTCCCTAGGCATATTTTTGTCTATTTAAGTTTTTTTAACCAATCTTGTGGATCAAATAAGTTCATTTGTGCCAATGGATTAACAATTAGGTCACTTTCGTACTCACTAAGCTTATTCTAATCCAATTAGATATTTTTAACCAATCTTGTGCCTCCAACAAGTGTGGTTTGTGTCTTTGCATTAACATTTAGGTCATTTTCGTGTTCCCTAGGCTTATTCTAATCCATTTAGGGTTTTTAACCAATCGTGTGCATCAAATAAGTTCATTTGTGTCATTAATTTAACATTAGGTCATTTCCGTCCTCACTTGGCACATTCTAATCTATTTAGGGATTTTAACCAATCTAGTCCATCCATTAGGTGTGTTTGTGTCATTGGATAAACATTTACGTAATTTTCGTCCTACCTAGTCATATTCTAGTCTTGTTGATCCAATAATTTTCGTCCTACCTAGTAATTTACGTATATTTCGTCCTCCCTAGGCTTATTCTAGTCCAATTAGGATTTTTTTTAACCAATCTTGTGCATCCAATAGGTGTGTTAGTTTCGTTTGATTATCATTTAGGTCATTTTCATCCTCCCTGGACTTATTTCTAGTCCATTTAGGATTTTTTAACCAATCTTGTGCATCCAATAAGTTCATTTGTGTCATTGGATTAATATTTAGATAATTTACTTCCTCCCTAAGCTTTTTCTAATCCAATTATGGTTTTTACAAATCTTGTGCATCCAATACGTCTGTTTGTGTCATTGGATTAACATTTAGGTCATTTTTGTCCTTCCTAGGCTTATTCTAGTCCAATAAGGGTTTTTAACCAATCTTGTGCATGCGATAGGTATGTTTCTGACATTGGATTATCATCTAGGCCAATTATGGTTTTTAACCAATCTTGTGCACACAATTAAGGCATTTTCATCTTCCCTAGGTTTATTCTAATCCATTTAGGGTTTTTAACCAATCTTGTGCATCCAGTGAGTTCATTTGTGTCATTGGATTAATATTTAGGTCATTTTCTTTCTCCCTAGGCTTATTGTAGTCCAATTATGGTTTTAACCAATGTTGTCCATCCAATAGGTGTGTTTGTGTCATTGGATTAACATTTAGGTCATTTTCGTTCTCTGTAGGCTTATTCTAATCAATTTAGGGTATTAACAAATCTTGTGCATCCAATAAGTTCATTTGTGTCGTTGGATTAACATTGAGATCATTTTTGTCCTCCTTAGGCTTATTCTAGTCAAATTAAGGTTTTTTAACCAATCTTGTGCATTCAATAGGTGTGTTTGTGCCATTAGATTAACATTTAGGTCATTTTCATCCTCTGTAGGCTTATTCTAATCAATTAGGGTATTAACAAATCTTGTGCATCCAAAAATGGATTAATATTTAGGTCATTTTCGTCCTCCTTAGGCTTATTCTAGTCTATTTAGGTTTTTTAACCAATCTTGTGGATCCAATAAGTTCATTTGTGTTATTGGATTAAGATTTGGAACATTTTCGTCCTCCCTAGACTTATTCTAGTCAAATTAGGGTTTTAACCAATCTTGTGCATCAAATAGTTGTGTTTGTGTCATTTGATTATCATTTAGGTCATTTTCATCTTCCCTAGGTTTATTCTACTCTATTTAGGGGTTTTAACCAATCTTGTGCATCCATAAAGTTCATTTGTGTTATTGGATTAACATTTAGTTCATTTTTGTCCTCCCTAGGCTAATTCTAGTCCAATTTGGGTTTTTAACCAATCTTGTGCATTTAATAGGCGTGTTTGTGTCATTGGATTAACATTGAGGTCATTTTTGTCCTCCGTAGGGTTATTCTAATCTCTTTTAGGGTTTTAACCAATCTTGTGCATCCTATTAGATGATTTGTGTCATTGGATTAACATTTATGGTCATTTTTCGTCATCCTTAGGCTTATTCTAGTCTATTTAGGATTTTTAACCAATCTTGTCGATCCAATAAGTTCATTTGTGTCATTGGATTAACATTTAGGTCATTTTCGTCCTCCTTAGACTTATTCTAATCCAATTAGGGTTTTTAACCAATCTTGTGCGTCTTACATTTGTGTTTGTGTCGTTTAATTAACATTTAGTTCATTTCATCTTCCCATGATTTATTCTACTCTATTTAGGGTTTTTAACCAATATTGTGCATCCAATAAGTTCATTTGTGTTATTGGAATATCATTTAGGTCATTTTCTTCATCACTAGGCTTATTCTAATCCAATTAGGCATTTTAAACCAATGTCATTCATCCATATAGGTGTGTTTGTGTCATTGGATATAACATTTAGGTCATTTTCTCGTCCTCCCTCGGCTTATTCTAGTGCATTTATGATTTTTAACCAATCTTGTGCATCTAATATGTTCATTTGTGTCATTTGAATTAATATTTAGATGATTTACATCCTCCCAAACTTATTCTAATCCAATTACGGTTTTTACAAATCTTGTGCATCAATACATGTGTTTGTGTCATTGGATTAACATTTAAGTCATTTTTTGTCCTCCCTAGGCTTATTCTAGTCCAATAAGAGTTTTAACCAATCTTGTGCATCCAATATAGGTTTGTTTTTTGTCATTGGATTAACATTTAGTCATTTTCGTCATCCCTAGGCTTATTCTAGCCCAATTATAGTTTTTAACCAATCTTATGCATCCAATAGATGTGTTTGTGTCATTGGATTAACAATTAGATCATTTTCGTCTTCCCTAGGTTTATTCTAATCAATTTAGGGTTTTTAACCCAAATCTTGTGCATCCAGTAAGTTCATTTGTGTCATTGGATTAACATTTAGGTCATTTTCTTTCTCCCTAGGCTTATTCTAGTCCAATTAGGGTTTTTAACCAATCTTGTGCATCCAATAGGTGTGTTTGTGTCATTGGATATAACATTTAGGTCATTTTCGTCCTCCCTAGTCTTATTCTAGTCCAATTAGGGTTTTTAACCAATCTTGTGCATCCAATAAGTTCATTTTTGTCATTGGATTAACATTTAGGTCATTTTTTCGTCCTCCCTAGCTTATTCTTGTCCAATTAGGGTTTTTAACCAATCTTGTGCATCCAATAAGTTCATTTGTGTCATTGGATTAACATTTAGGTCATTTTCGTCCTCTCTAGGCTTATTCTTGTCCAATTAGGGTTTTTAACCAATCTTGTGCATCCAATAAGGTGTCATTTGTGTCATTGGATGAACATTTAGGTCATTTTCGTCCTCCCTAACAAATCTTGTGCATCCAATAGATGTGTTTGTGTCATTTGATTAACATTTAGGTCATTTTCTTCCTCCCTAGGCTTATTCTAATCCATTTAGGGTTTTTAACCAATCTTGTGCATCCAGTAAGTTCATTTGTGTCATTGGATTAACATTTAGGTCATTTTCGTCCTCCCTAGGCTTATTCTTGTCCAATTAGGGTTTTTAACCAATCTTGTGCATCCAATAGGTGTGTTTGTGTCATTGGATTAACATTTAGGTCATTTTCATAGGCTTATTCCTTTGTCTTATTCTACTCAATTTAGGGTTTTTAACATTTTCACGTTCCATTTTCATAGTCCTTTGTGTCATATTCCATTTTGGTCATTGTCATAGTCCTTTGTCATATCTTATTTTCATCCATTTTGGAGCTAATGTCATTTGTCGTATTCATTTGTGCCATTGGATTAAGATTTAGGTTCATTTCGTCATCTCCAGGATTATTCTCTAGTCCAATTAGGACTTTTTAACCAATCTTGTGCATCCAATAAGTGTGTTTGTGTCATTGGATTAACATTTAGGTCATCTTCGCCCTCCCTAAGCTTATTTATGTCCAATTAGGTTTTTAACCAATCTTGTGCATCCAATAAGTTCATTTGTGTCATTGGATTAACATTTAGGTCATTTTCGTCCTCCCTAGGCTTATTCTTGTCCAATTAGGGTTTTTAACCAATCTTGTGCATCCAATAAGTTCATTTGTGTCATTGGATTAACATTTTGCTCATTTTCGTCCTCCCTAAGCTTATTCTTGTCCAATTAGGGTTTTTTAACCAATCTTGTGCATCCAATAGGTGTGTTTGTGTCAATGGATGAACATTTAGGTCATTTTGTCTTCCCTAGACTTATTCTTGTCCAATTAGGGTTTTTAACCAATCTTGTGCATCCAATAAGTTCATTTGTGTCATTGGAATTAACATTTAGGTCATTTTCGTCCTCCTAGGCTTATTCTGTCCAATTAGGGTTTTTAACCAATCTTGTGCATCCAATAGGTGTGTTTGTGTCATTGGATTAACATTTAGGTCATTTTCGTCCTCCCTAGCTCTTATTCTAGTATAATTAGGGTTTTTAACCAATCTTGTGCATCCAATAAGTTTCATTTGTGTCATTGGATTAACATTTAGGTCATTTTTCGTCCTCCCTAGGCTTATTCTAGTCCAATTAGGGTTTTTAACCAATCTTGTGCATCCAATAGGTGTGTTTGTGTCATTGGATGAACATTTAGGTCAATTTCGTCCTCCCTAGGCTTATTCTTGTCCAATTTAGGGTTTTTAACCCATCTTGTGCATCCAATAAGTTCATTTGTGTCATTGGATTAACATTTAGGTCATTTTCGTCCTCCCTAGGCTTATTCTAGTCCAATTAGGGTTTTTTAACCAATCTTGTGCATCCAATAAGTGTGTTTGTGTCATTGGATTAACATTTAGGTCATTTTGTCCTCCCTAGGCTTATTCTAGTCCAATTAGGATTTTTAAGCAATCTTGTGCATCCAATAAGTTCATTTGTGTCATTGGATTAAACATTTAGGTAATTTTCGTCCTCTCCTAGGCTTATTCTTGTCCAATTAGGGTTTTTTAAAAATCTTGTGCATCCAATACGTGTGTTTGTGTCATTGGATTAACATTTTAGGTCATTTTCGTCCTCCCTAGGTTTATTCTAGTCCAATTAGGGTTTATAACCAATCTTGTGCATCCAATAGGTATGTTTCTGACATTGGACTAACATTTAGGTCATTTTCGTCCTCCCTAGGCTTATTCTTGTCCAATTAGGGTTTTTTAACCAATCTTGTGCATCAATAAGTTCATTTGTGTCATTGGATTAACATTTAGGTCATTTTCGTCCTCCCTAGGCTTTATTCTTGTCAATTAGGGTTTTTAACCAATCTTGTGCATCCAATAGTGTGTTTGTGTCATTGGAGTGAACATTTAGGTCATTTTCGTCCTCCTAGTTTTATTATAGTCTATCTAGGGTTTTTAACCAATCTGGTGCATCCAATAAGTTCATTTGTGTCATTGGATGAACATTTAGGTTTTTTTCGTCCTCCCTAGACTTATTCTAGTCCAATTAGGGTTTTTTAACCAATCTTGTGCATCCAATAGGTGTCATTTGTGTCATTGGATTAACATTTAGGTCATTTCGTCCTCTCTAGGCTTATTCTTGTCCAATTAGGGTTTTTAACCAATCTTGTGCATCCAATAAGTGTGTTTGTGTCATTGGATGAACATTTAGGTCATTTTCGTCCTCCCTAGGCTTATTCTTGTCCAATTAGGGTTTTTAACCAATCTTGTGCATCCAATAAGTTCATTTGTGTCATTGGATTAACATTTAGGTCATTTTCGTCCTCCCTGAGCTTATTCTTGTCCAATTAGGGTTTTTAACCAATCTTGTGCATCCAATAGTTGCATTTGTGTCATTGGATTAACATTTTAAGTCAATTTCGTCCTCCCTCAGCTTATTCTTGTCCAATTAGGGTTTTTAACCAATCTTGTGCATCCAATAGGTGTGTTTGTGTCATTGGATTAACATTTAGGTCATTTTTCGTCCTCCCTAGCTTATTCTAGTCCAATTAGGGTTTTTAACCAATCTTGTGCATCCAATAGGTGTGTTTGTGTCATTGGAGAACATTTAGGTCATTTTCGTCCTCCCTAGGTTTATTCTAGTCCAATTAGGGTTTTTAACCAATCTTGTGCATCCAATAGGTGTGTTTGTGTCATTGGATGAACAATTAGGTCATTTTCATCCTCCCTAGGCTTATTCTTGTCACAATTAGGGTTTTTAACAAATCTTGTGCATCCAGTATGTTCATTAGTGTCATTGGAATAACATTTAGGTCATTTTCGTTCTCACTATACTTATTCTAGTCCAATTATGGTTTTTAACCAATCTTGTGCATCCAATAGGTGTGTTTGTGTCATTGGATTAACATTTAGGTCATTTTCGTCCTCACTAGGCTTATTCTTGTACAATTAGGGATTTTAACCAATCTTGTGCATCCAATAGGTGTGTTTGTGTCATTGGATTATCATTTAGGTCATTTTCGTAATTGGATTACCAATATTTCCTCCTCCCTAGACTTATTCTTGTCCAATTAGGGTTTTTAACCAATCTTGTGCATCCAATAGGTGTGTTTGTGTCATTGGATGAACATTTAGGTCATTTTCGTCCTCCTAGGCTTATTCTAGTCCATTTAGGGTTTTTAACCAATCTTGTGCATCCAATAAGTTCATTCAGTGTCATTGGATTAATATTTAGTCATTTTACTTCCTCCCTAAGCTTATTTTAATCCAATTACGGTTTTTTTCAAATCTTGTGCATCATCAGTGTCATTTGTGTAATTGGATGAACATTTAAGTCATTTTCGTCCTCCCTAGACTTATTCTAATCTAATAAGGGGTTTTAACCAATCTTGTGCATCCAATAGGTGTGTTTGTGTCATTGGATGAACATTATAGGTCATTTTCGTCCTCCCTAGGCTTATTCTAGTCCAATTAGGGTTTTTAACCAATCTTGTGCATCCAATAGGTGTGTTTGTGTCATTGGATTAACATTTAGGTCATTTTCGTCCTTCCCTAGCTTATTTATTGTCCAATTAGGGTTTTTAACCAGTCTTGTACAATAAGTTCATTTGTGTCATTGGATTAACATTTAGGTCATTTTCTTCATCCGTAGGCTTATTCTTGTCCATTTAGGGTTTTTAACCAATCTTGTGCATCCAATAAGTTCATTTGTGTCATTGGATTAACATTTAGGTCATTTTCGTCCTCCCTAGGCATATTCTAGTTCCAATTAGAGTTTTTAACCAATCTTGTGCATCGAATAGGTTGTATTTGTGTCATTGGATTAACATTTAGGTCATTTTTGTCCTCCCTAGGACTTATTCTTGTCCAATACAAGGGGTTTTTAACCAATCTTGTGCATCCAATAAGTTCATTTAGTGTCATTGAATTAACATTTAGGTCATTTTCGTCCTCCCTAGGCTTATTCTTGTCCTATTAGGGATTTTTAACCAATCTTGTGCATCCAATAAGTTCATTTGTGTCATTGGAATAACATTTAGGTCATTTTCGTCCTCGCTAGGCTTATTGTGTCCAATTAGGGTTTTTAACCAATCTTGTGCATCCAATAGGTGTGTTTGTTTCATTGGATTAACATTTAGTCATTTTCGTCCTCCCTAGGCTTTTTCTAGTCCAATTAGGGTTTTTAACCAATCTTGTGCATCCAATAGGTGTGTTTGTGTCATTGGATTAACATTAGGTCATTTTCATCCTTCTTGGCTTTATTCTTGTCTATTAGGGTTTTTAACAAATCTTGTGCATCCAATAAGTTCATTTGTGTCATTGGATTAACATTTAGGTCATTTTCGTCCTCCCTAGGCTTATTCTAGTCTATTTAGGGTTTTAACCAATCTTGTGCATCCAATAAGTTCATTTGTGTCATTGGATTAACATTTAGGTCATTTTCGTCCTCCCTAGGCTTATTCTAGTCAAATTAGGGTTTTTAACCAATCTTGTGCATCCAATATGGTTCATTTGTGTCATTGGATTAACATTTAGGTCATTTTCGTCCTCCCTAGACTTAATATTGTCCAATTAAGGTTATTAACCAATCTTGTGCATGCAATAGGTATCATTTGTGTCATTGGATTAACATTTAGGTCATTTTCGTCCTCCCTAAGCTTATTCGAGTCCAATTTTGGTTTTTAACCAATCTTGTGCATCCAATAAGGTGTGTTTGTGTCATTTGATTAACATTTAGGTCATTTTCGTCCTCCCTAGGCTTATTCTTGTCCAATTAGGGTTTTTAACCAATCTTGTGCATCCATAAGTGTGTTTGTGTCATTGGATGAAATATATAGGTCATTTTCTTCCTCCCTAGGCTTATTCTTGTCCAATTAGGGTTTTTAAACCAATCTTGTGCATCGAATAGGTGTGTTTGTGTCATTGGATGAACATTTAGGTCATTTTCTTCTTCCCTTGGCTTTTTCTTGTCAATTAAGGTTTTTAACCAATCTTGTGCATCCAATAAATTCATTTGTGTCATTGGATTAACATTTAAGGTCATTTTCGTCATCCCTAGGCTTATTCTAGTCCAATTAGTGTTTTTAACCAATCTTGTGCATCCAATAGGTGTGTTTGTGTCATTGGATGAACATTTAGGTCATTTTCGTCATCCTAGGTTTATTCTTGTCCAATTATGGTTTTTAACCAATCTTTGTGCATCCAATAAGTTCATTTGTGTCATTGGATTAACATTTAGGTCATTTTCGTCCTCACTAGGCTTATTCTTGTCCAATTAGGTTCTTTTTAACCAATCTTGTGCAATCCAATAGGTGTGTTTGTGTCATTGGAATAACATTTAGGTCATTTTCGTCCTCCTTATGCCTTATTCTTGTCCAATTAGGGTTTTTAACCAATCTTGTGCATCAAATAAGGTCATTTGTGTCATTGGATTAACATTTAGGTCATTTTCGTCCTCACTTAGGTTTATTCTTGTCCAATTAGGGTTTTTTACCAATCTTGTGCATCCAATAGGTGTGTTTGTGTCATTGGATTGAACAATTAGGTCATTTTCGTCCTCCCTAGGCTTATTCTAGTCAAAAATTAGGTTTTTAAACAAATCTTGTGCATCCAATAGGTGTGTTTGTGTCATTGGATTAACATTTAAGTCATTTTTCGTCCTCCCTAGGCTTATTCTTGTCCAATTAGGGTTTTTAACCAATCTTGTGCATCCAATAAGTTCATTTGTGTCATTGGATTAATATTTAGGTCATTTTCGTTCTCCCTAGGCTTATTCTAGTCCAATTAGGGCTTTAACCAATCTTGTGCATCCCACTAGGTGTGTTTGTGTCATTGGATTACATTTATGGTCATTTTCGTCCTCCCTAAGCTTATTCTTGTCCATTTAGGGTTATTAACCAATCTTGTTGCATCCAAATAGGTGTGTTTGTGTCATTGGATTCACATTTAGGTCATTTTCATCTTCCCTAGGTTTATTCTACTCAATTTAGGGTTTTTTTAACCAATCTTTTGCATCCAATAAGATCATTTGTGTCATTGGATTAACATTTAGGTCATTATCGTCATCTCTCGGCTTATTATAGTCTAGTTAGGGTTTTTACCCAATCGTGTGCATCCAATAGGCGTGTTTTGTGACATTACAAATTTTCGTTAACATTCTTGGCTTTAAACCATTTGTGTGATTGGATTAACATTTAGGTCATTTTAATCCTCGCTATTGCTTATTCAAATCGATTTAGAATTTTTTAACCAATCTTGTGCATCCAATAAGTTCATATGTGTCATTGGATTAACATTTAGGTCACTTTCCTCCTCACTAAGCTTAATCTTGTCCAATTAGGGTTTTTAACCAATCTTGTGCATCAAATAGGTCATTTGTGTCATTAAATTAACATTTAGGTCATTTTCGTCCTCACTTGGCTTATTCAAGTCCAATTATAGGTTTTTCAAACCAATCTTGTGCATCCAATAGGTTATGTTTGTGTCATTGGATTAACATTTAGGTCATTTTCGTCCTCCCTAGGCTTATTCTGTCCAATTAGGTTTTTTAAACAATCTTGTGCATCCAATAGGTGTGTTTGTGTCATATGGATTAACAATTAGGTCATTTTCGTCTCAATAGGTCCTTATTCTAATCCAATTAGGGTTTTTAACCAATCTTGTGCATCCAATAGGTGTGTTTGTGTCATTGTCTTTAACATTTAGGATTTTCATCCTTTGCTTTGCTTATTCTAGTCCAATTAGGGTTTTTAACCAATCTTGTGCATCCAATAGGTGTTCATTTGTGTCATTGGATTAACATTTAGGTCATTTTCGTCCTCCCTAGGCTTATTCTAGTCCAATTAGGGTTTTTAACCAATCTTGTGCATCCAATAGGTGTGTTTGTGTCATTGGATTAACATTTAGGTCATTTTCGTCCTCCCTAGGCTTATTCTGTCCAATTAGATTTTTAACCAATCTTGTGCATCCAATAAGTTGTGTTTGTGTCATTGGATTAACATTTAGGTCATTTTCGTTCTCCATAGGCTTATTCTTGTCCAATTAGGGTTTTTAACCAATCTTGTGCATCCAATAGGTGTGTTTGTGTCATTGGATTAACATTTAGGTCATTTTCGTCCTCCCTAGGCTTATTCTTGTCCAATTAGGTTTTTAACCAATCTTGTGCGTCCAATAAGTTAATTTGTGTCATTGGATTAACATTTAGGTCATTTTCATCCTCCAAAGACTTATTCTAGTCCGATTAGGGTTTTTTAACCAATCCTGTTCATCCAATAGGTGTGTTTGTGTCATTTGATTAACATTGAGGTCATTTTCATCTTCCGTTGGCTTATTATTGTCTAATTAGGGTTTTTAACCAATCTTGTGCATCCAATAAGTTCATTTGTGTAATTGGATTATCATTTTGGTCATTTTCGTCCTCACTAGTCTTATTCTTGTCCAATTAGGGATTTTAACCCAATCTTGTATACCCAATAGGGTTCATTTGTGTCATTGGATTAACATTTAGGTCATTTTCGTCCTCCCTAGGCTTATTCTAGTCTAATTAGGGTTTTTAAACAATCTTGTGCATCCAATAGGTGGGTTTGTGTCATTGGATTAACATTTAGGTCATTTTCGTCCTGCGTAGGCTTATTCTAATCGAATTATGGTTTTAACAAATCTTATGCATCCAATAAGTTCATTTGTGTCATTGTATTAATATTTAGGTCATTTTCGTCCTCCCTAGGCTTATTCTTGTCCAATTTAGGTTTTTTACCAATCTTGTGCATCCAATAATTGGGTTTGTGTCATTGGATTCACATTTAGGTCCTCCTCCGTAGGCTTATTCTAATCGATTTTATGTTTTAACTAACCTTGTGCGTCGAATAAGTTAACTTTTGTCATTGGATTAAGATTTAGGTCATTTTCATGCTCCCAAGACTTATTCTAGTCCGATTAGGATTTTTTAACCAATCTTGTGCATCAATAGGTGTGTTTGTGTCATTGATTAAGATTGAGGTCATTTTTATCTTCCCTTGTACATTTGATTTGTCATTGGATTAACATTTACGCCATTTTCGTCCTCCCTAGGCTTATTCTAGTCCAATTAGGGTTTTTACCCATTATTGTGCATCCAATAGATGTATTTTTGTCATTGGATTAATATTTAGGTCATTTTCGTCCACACTCGCCTTATTCTAGTCCAACTAGGGTTTTTACCAATCTTGTGCATAATGGTTCATATGTGTCATTAGATTTAACATTAGGTCATATTTCACCCTCCTTAAGCTATTGTAGTCCAATTAGGGTTTTGAACCAATCTTGTGCATCCAATAGGTGTGTTTGTGTCATGGGATTAACATTTAGTTCATTTTCGTCCTCCTAGGCTTATGCTAGTCGAATTAGGGTTTTAAAAAATTCTTGTTCATCCAATAAGTTCATTTGTGTCATTTGTATAACAATTAGGTCATTTTCGTCCTCCCTAGGCTTTTAACCAATCTAGTGTATCTAATAAGTTCATTTGTGTCTTGGATTTAATATTTAGGTCATATTCGTCCTCCCTAGGCATATTCTTTTCCAATTAGGGTTTTTTTTCAATTCTTGTGCATCCATTAGTTCATTTTTGGTAAATTAGATTAATATTTAGGTCATTTTCGTCCTCCCTAAGTTATTCTAGTCCAATTAGCGTTTTTTAACCAATCTTGTGCATCAATGAGTTCATTTGTGTCACTTCGATTATCATTTAGGTCATTTCGTCTCTCTAGGCTTATTCTAGTCGAATTAGGGTTCTTACCAATCTTGTGCATCCAATAAGTTCATTTGTGTTATTGGATTAACATTTCGGTCATTTTCGTCTCCCCCTAGCTTAGTCTAGTCCAATTGGGGTTTTGAACCAATCTTTCGTATCCTATAAGTTTCATTTGTGTTATTGGATTAACATTTAGGTTATTTTCTGTCCTCCCTAGGTTTATTCTTGTCCAATTAGGGTTTTTAAACAATCTTCTGCATCCAATAAGTTTATTTGTGTCACTTGGATTAAACATTTAGGTCTTTTTCTTCCTCCCTAGGCTTATTCTAGTCCAATTAGCGGTTTTTAACCAATCTTGTGCATCCAATAGGTTGTGTTTGATTGGTTAATAGGTCATTGGATTAACATTTTTGTCATATTCGTCCTCCCTAGTCTTATTCTAGTCCAATTAGGGTTTTTAACCAATCTTGTGCATCCAATAAGTAAATTTGTCATTGGATTAACATTTACGTCATTTTCGTCCTCCCTAGGCTTATTCTAGTCCAATTAGGGTTTTTAACCCATTCTTGTGCATCCAATAAGTTCATTTTTGTCATTGGATTAACATTTAGGTCATTTTCGTCCACACTAGCCTTATTCTTGTCCAATTAGGGTTTTTAACCAATCTTGTGCATCAAATTAGTTCGTTTTGTGTCATTAGATTAACATTTAGGTCATTTTCGTCCTCCCTAGGCTTATTCTAGTCCAATTAGGGTTTTGAACCATCTTGTGCATCCAATAGGTTCATTTGTGTCATTGGATTAACATTTAGGTCATTTTCGTCCTCCCTAGGCTTATGCTAGTCCAATTAGGGTTTTAAACAATTCTTGTGCATCCAATAAGTTCATTTGTGTCATTAGATTAAAATTTAGGTCATTTTCGTCCTCACTACCTTATATTCTAGTCCAATTAGGGTTTTTAACCAATCTTGTGCATCCAATAGTTCATTTGTGTCATTGGATTAACATTTAGGTCATTTTCGTTCTCTCTAGGCTTATTCTTGTCCAATTAGGGTTTTGAACCAATCTTGTAATCTTGTGGATCCTATAAGTTCATTTGTGTCATTGGATTAACATTTAGGTCATTTCGTCCTCCCTAGGCTTACTTCTAGTCCAATTAGGGTTTTTAACCAATCTTGTGCATCCAATAAACTCATTTGTGTCACTTGATTAACATTTAGGTCATTTTCTTCCTCCCTAGGCTTATTCTAGCCCAATTAGGGTGTTTAACCAATCGTTTTCATCCAATAGGTGTGTTTGATTCATTTATGTCATTGGATTTATATTGCAGTTATTTTCGTCCTCCTTAGGCTTATTCTTTCTCAACTTGATGTTTTTAACCATTCTGGTGCATATATTAAGTTCATTTGTGTCATTGGATTAACATTTAGGTCATTTTCGTCTTCCCTTGGCTTATTTTGTCCAATTAGGGTTTTTAACCAATCTTGTGCATCCAATTGGTGTTTTTTGTATCATTGGATTAACATTTATGTCATTTTCGTCTTCCCTAGGATTATTCTAGTCCAATTAGGGTTTTTATCCAATCTTGTGCATCCAATAAGTTCATTTGTGTCATTGGATTTACATTTAGGTCATTGTCGTCCTCCCTATACTTATTCTAGTCCAATTAGGGTTTTAACCAATCTTGTGCATCCAATAAGTTTAATTTGTGTCATTGGATTTACATTTAGGTCATTTTCGTCCTCCCTAGGCTTATTCTTGTCCAATTAGGGGTTTTAACAATCTTGTGCATCCAATAAGTTCATTTGTGTCATTGGATTAACATTTAGGTCATTTTCGTCCTCCCTAGGCTTATTCTAGTCCAATTAGGGTTTTTAACCAATCTTGTGCATCCAATAAGTTCATTTGTGTCATTGGATTTAACATTTAGGTCATTTTCGTCCTCCCTAGCCTTATTCTAGTCCAATTAGGGTTTTTAACCAATCTTAATTGCATCCAATAAGTTCATTTGTGTCATTGGGATTAACATTTAGATCATTTTCGACCTCACTAGGCTTATTCTAGTCCAATTAGGGTTTTTAACTAATCTTGTGCATTGCGTCTAATAAGTTCATTTGTGTCATTGGATTAACATTTACGTCATTTTCGTCCTCCCTAGGCTTATTCTAGTCCAATTAGGGTTTTTAACCAATCTTGTGCATCCAATAAGTTCATTTTTGTCATTGGATTAACATTTAGGTCATTTTTCGTCCTCCCTAGGCTTATTCTAGTCCAATTAGGGTTTTTAACCATCTTGTGCATCCAATAAGTTCATTTGTGTCATTGGATGAACATTTAGGTCATTTTCGTCCTCATTAGGCTTATTCTTGTCCAATTAGGGTTTTTTAACCAATCTTGTGCATCCAATATGTTCATTTGTGTCATTGGATTAACATTTAGGTCATTTTCGTCCTCCCTAAGCTTATTCTAGTCCAATTAGGGTTTTTAACCAATCTTGTGCATCCAATAGGTGTGTTTTGTGTCATTGGATGAACATTTAGGTCATTTGCGTCCTCCCTAGGGTCTTATTCTTGATCATAGCTAGTCGAATTAGGGTTTTTAACAATTCTTGTGCATCCAATAAGTTCATTTGTGTCATTTGTATAACATTTAGGTCATTTTTCGTCCTCCCTAGGTCCCTAGGGTTTTTAACAAATCTAGTGCATCTAATAAGTTCATTTGTGTGTTTGGATTAATATTTACGTGATATTCGTCCTCCCTAGGCTTATTCTAATCCAATTAGGGTTTTTTTTCAATCTTGTGCATCCAATTAGTTCATTTGTGTCATTGGATTAACATTTAGGTCATTTTCGTCCTCACTTGCTTTATTCTAGTCCAATTAGGGTTTTTAACCAATCTTGTGCATCAAATGAGTTCGTTTGTGTCATGGATTATCACATTTAGGTCATTTGCGTCCTCTCTAGACTTACTCTAGTCGAATTAGGTTCTTATCCAATCTTGTGCATCCAATAAGTTCATTTGTGTCATTGGATTTAACATTTAAGGTATTGTCGTCCTCCCTAGGCTTATTCTTGTCCAATTAGGGTTTTTAATCAATCTTGTGCATCCAATAAGTTCATTGTGTCATTGGATTAACATTTAGGTCATTTTCGTCCTCCCTAGGCTTATTCTAGTCCAATTAGGGTTTTTAAACCAATCTTGTGCATCCAATAGGTTCATTTGTGTCATTGGATTAACATTTAGGTTATTTTCGTCCTCCCTAGGCTTATTCTTGTCCAATAAGGGTTATTAACCAATCTTGTGCATCCAATAAGTTCATTTGTGTCATTGGATTAACATTTAGGTCATTTTCGTCCTCCATAGCCTTATTCTAGTCCAATTAGGGTTTTTAACCAATCTTGTGCATCCAATAAGTTCATTTGTGTCATTGGATGAACATTTAGGTCATTTTCGCCCCTCCCTAGGCTTATTCTAGTCCAATTAGGGTTTTTAACCAATCTTGTGCATCCAATAAGTTCATTTGTGTCATTGGATTAACATTTTAGGTCATTTTCGTCCTCCCTAGACTTATTCTTGTCCAATTAGAGTTTTTAACCAATCTTGTGCATCTAATAAGTTCATTTGTGTCATTGGATTAACATTTAGGTCATTTTCGTCCTCCCTAGGCTTATTCTTGTCCAATTAGGGTTTTTTAACCAATCTTGTGCATCCAATAAGTTCATTTGTGTCATTGGATTAACATTTAGGTCATTTTCGTCCTCTCTAGGCTTATTCTAGTCCAATTAGGGTTTTTAACCAATCTTGTGCATCCAATAAGTTTATTTTTTGTCATTGGATTAACATTTAGGTCATTTTCGTCCTCCCTAGGCTTATTCTAGTCCAATTAGGGTTTTTAACAAATCTTGTGCATTAAATGAGTTCATATGTGTCATTGGATTAACATTTAGGTCATTTTCGTCCTCCCTAGGCTTATTCTTGTCCAATTAGGGTTTTTAACCAATCTTGTGCATCCAATAGGTGTGTTTGTGTCATTGGATTAACATTTAGTTCATTTTCGTCCTCCTAGGGTTTATGTTCATAATCATAAGTTCATTTGTGTCATTTGTATAACATATTAGGTCATTTGCGTAACCTAGGCTTTTAAACCAATCTTGTGCATCTAATAAGTTCATTTGTGTCATTGGATTAACATTTAGGTCATTTTCGTCCTCCCTAGGCATATTCTAGTCCAATTAGGGTTTTTTTCAATCTTGTGCATCCAATAGTTTCATTTTTGTCATTGGATCAACATTTAGGTCATTTTCGTCCTCACTAGCCTTATTCTTGTCCAATTAGCGTTTTTAACCAATCTTGTGCATCAAATAAGTTCATTTGTGTCATTGGATTATCATTTAAGTCATTTTCATTCTCTCTAGGCTTACTCTAGTCGAATTAGGGTTCTTAACCAATCTTGTGCATCCAATAAGTTCATTTGTGTCATTGGATTAACATTTAGGTCATTTTCATCCTCCCCAAGCTTAGTCTAGTGTCCAATTAGGATTTTGAACCAATCTTCTTCTTTCGTATCCTATAAGTTCATTTGTGTTATTGGATTAACATTTAGATTATTTTTCGTCCTCCCTACGTTTATTCTAGTCCAATTAGGGTTTTTGAACAATCTTGTGCATCCAATAAGTTTATTTGTGTCACTGGATTAACATTTAGGTCATTTTCGCCCTCCCTAAGATTATATAGTAGTCCAATTAGGGTTTTGAACCAATCTTGTGCATCCAATAGGTTTGTTTGTGTCATTGGATTAACATTTAGGTCCTTTTCGTCCTCCCTAGGCTTATGCTAGTCGAATTAGGGTTTTTAACAATTCTTGTTCATCCAATTAGTTTATTTTTTCATTAGATTTACATTTAGGTCATTTTTCGTCCTCACTCACCTTATTCTAGTCCAATTAGGGTTTTTAACCAATCTTGTGCATCAAATGAGTTCATTTGTGTCACTGGATTATCATTTAGGTCATTTTCGTGGTCTCTCTAGGCTTAGTCTTGTCCAATTAGGGTTTTGAACCAATCTTGTAATCTTGTGGATCCTATAAGTTCATTTGTGTTATTGGATTAACATTTAGGTTATTTCTGTCCTCCCTAGGCTTACTTCTAGTCCAATTAGGGTTTTTGAACAATCTTGTGCATCCAATAAATTCATTTGTGTCACTGGATTAACATTTAGGTCATTTTCTTGTCTCCTAGGCTTATTCTAGCCTAATTAGGGTTTTTAACCAATCGTTGTCATCCAATAGTGTGTTTGATCATTTGTGTCATTGGATTTAATTTGCAGTTATTTTCGTCCTCCTTAGGCTTATTCTTTTAAACTTGATGTTTTTAACCATTCTTGTGCATCTATTAAGTTCATCTGTCTCATTGGATTAACATTTAGTCATTTTCGTCTTCCCTTGGCTTTATTTTAGTCCAATTAGGGTTTTTTAACCAATCTTGTGCATCCAATTGTTGTTTTTGTATCATTGGATTAACATTTATGTCATTTTCGTCTTCCCTAGGATTATTCTAGTCCAGTTAGGATTTTTATCCAATCTTGTGCATCCAATAAGTTCATTTGTGTCATTGGATTTTCATTGAAGTTATTGTCGTCCTCCCTATACTTATTCTAGTCCAATAAGGGTTTTTAAATCAATCTTGTGCATCCAATAAGTAAATTTTTGTCATTGGATTAACATTTACGTCATTTTCGTCCTCCCTAGGCTTATTCTAGTCCAATTAGGGTTTTTACCCATTCTTGTGCATCCAATAAGTTTATTTTTGTCATTGGATTAATATTTAGGTCATTTACGTCCACACTCGCCTTATTCTAGTCCAATTAGGGTTTTTAACTGATCTTGGCATCAAATTAGTTCGTTTGTGTCATTAGATTAACATTTTGGTCATTTTCGCCCTCCCTAAGCTTATAGTAGTCCAATTAGGGTTTTGAACCAAACTTGTGCATCCAATAGGTTTTGTTTGTGTTAGTGGATTAACATTTAGGTACTTTGCGTCCTCCCTAGACTTATGCTAGTCAAATTAGGGTTTTTAACAATTCTTGTTCATCCAATTAGTTTATTTTTTTCATTAGATTAACATTTAGGTCATTTTCGTCCTCACTCACCTTATTCTAGTCCAATTAGGGTTTTTAACCAATCTTCTGCATCAAATGAGTTCATTTGTGTCATTGGATTATCATTTAGGTCATTTTCGTTCTCTCTAGGCTTAGTCTTGTCCAATTAGGGTTTTGAACCAATCATGTAATCTTGTGGATCCTATAAGTTCATTTGTGTTATTGGATAAACATTTAGGTTATTTCTGTCCTCCCTAGGCTTACTCTAGTCCAATTAGGGGTTTTGAACAATCTTGTGCATCCAATAAATTCATTTGTGTCACTTGATTAACATTTAGGTTATTTTCTTCCTCCCTAGGCTTATTCTAGCCCAATTAGGGTGTTTAACCAATCGTTTTCATCCAATAGGTGTGTTTTGTTGATTATTATGACCTCGAAATAATCAGAAAATGTCAGTCTTTAATCAAATTAAAGCAGTAGTACATACACAGCGGAATTATAATGCGGCATACACGATTAGCAATTAAAAGTAAAAAGATAAAGGATAGAATGCACCAACATTTATCCTGGTTCATTTGTCAACGAGACAACCTACATCCAGTCCTGACAATCCAACTGGATTTCAGCTTTTTCTCCAATAGAAGAATTGTGAGTTGTTTACAGACTGTCCAGTTTGCCTCGAAAGCTATCTATCTCTCACAATATCTTTCCTATTGCTCACCCCTTGATCCTTGTAGTCAATCAGCAGACTCACACAAAATCAAAGTACGGCTCCTTCTTGATGAGGCCTCTCACCCAAGAAGATCGCCACCAGTTTCTAGCTGGATTTCTAGCAGTCGTTTTCTTTACAAAGTATTTATTTCAAACAAAATAAAAGAAGTAGTAAAAGAAGTCTTCAATCTTGAACAATGTGTCTTCTCACAAATCTGGTTATTCAAGAATGGATTATGAGAACATTGTCTTTTCTCTCAAGAATACTTTTTCAGCTCTCTCAATGATTATGGATAATCTTTTTTGCTTTGATCTGAAAAAGCAATATCAGAATGTTAACAATGTGTTGTATTGTATTAATGAGAGTTTTTGAGTGTTTATCACTTTTCATGAATTGTTTTTGAGAGTTTGATTGAAAACAGTTTATATAGTTTCTGAAAAACACCTAATAAATCGATTCATTAAAGTTATAAAATAGGTCTAATCGATTTGCCAATCGATTCATTAAAGTTATAAAATAGGTCTAATCGATTTGCCAATCGATTATCGCGGGTCTTGTTTTTCTTGAATCTTGAAACTACATAAGCCAATCGATTTATCAATCGATTCTTTAAACAAACTCTTTTCAGTGAATTGTGTTAAGACTTATATGCATCGATTTCATAATCGATTGCAGGTGTTTTGTCCAAAGTAAAAATCACACCAATCGATTACTTAATCGATTTATTAAGTCTCATAATCGATTTACAAATACTCAGATATCGATTTGGCCACAAGCTCAAAGTTCACTGTGATTTCAAAAAGGTTCTTTCAATCGATTTGCCAATCGATTGTGTTCAAGACAGTGACTTAGCTATTTTGATGTTAATCGAAGTGCCAATCGATTTGTTTGTATTTGCCTGAAAAGTTCTTACCTGATATTTAGTTCAATCGATTTTCCCAATCGATTGCAACCAAACTTAACATGATTGAAATTCACACAATAGATTGTCCAATCGATTGTGTTTGTCACAAGTTAAGTTATTTTTCAAATATTATCTAAGTAATCGATTTGCCAATCGATTACCCTAGAAATTGGATTCTCACTGTGACTTGATCAATCGATTTGCCAGTCGATTGGTTTCAATTAGTTTTACTTTGTGATGTGTACAATCGATTTGCCAATCGATTAGCCTGTAAAAACAGGGTGCCACTGACTTGTGCAATTTTCATTTCTAATTGTGCCAGTCGATTGCCTAATCGATTATACAATCACAAACAGTTATGTTTCCTTACACCCTTGTTATGAAATCGATTTACTCAGTCAATGATCAACTTTTGTTGATTTCTTGTGTTTCAAGCAATTTGTATCAAGTGTGTAGGATTGAATTGTTGTTCCTGAAATCTTGCTCAATTAAAATGTTAGATTTATCATATGATGTATGAACATTGTATGTTTGTTAATTATGTCAAAATTAGGATTCAAGGACTAAAGTCCAACAATCTCCCCCTTTTTGCATAAGTGACAATCATACAATTTTAACTTGAGTTGAGCATTTCAAGACATAATATTAACAACAATTCATAGCATATATGTACCATTACCATATCATAGAAACAGAAGTATCAGAGCATCTTAGCATAACAGTACACATGCTATTATATTTAAAATAATTCATTAAACAGTCATCAGCGCAAAGTCATCAGAGGAAGTAAATGCAACAAATGTTAGCAAGTTATAATTTTTCTCCCCCTTTGTCAGTTAAGGCAAAAAGACAGAGAAGAAAAAAAAAATTCCTCCCCCTATGTTAAAGAACATAAGCAATGGGGATTGAAATCATAAAACATTGTATATCAAAGCAATGAAAATCAGAGCAATTAATGAGCATATCAAAGGATTAATACAGATGAATTCAGAGAGTGATGAGATAAATGTTTTAGTTCATTATAGATATAGATCAAATGAGTACAACAAGTCATAGCAAAACAGCACAGATCCTAAACTCCTAAGCTCCTAGTCTAGGCTGGTCCTCACTATTATCTACGGGGAAGGCAGAGACCGCTGTATTACCCTCAGCAGGTGTCTCCTCAACGTGAGTCTCAGGGTGATCTAGGGGAGTTGGGTTAGGTTCCTCTGCTGCTTGACGACCGATGTCTGCAATGTCTTCAAATGACAGCTTGATTCCCAAGTGAGCTTGAATCGCATCCACATCCTGAACAACCGAATTCAAGGATGCCTGTAGAGTCCTTAAGTTAGCTTCCATTCTGGACTGTGATTCTAGCATCTTGGCATTGTGTGCCATCTGAGCTTCTATGAATTCCATTATCTTAGCAACAAAATCAGGAGGGGCTGAGGCAGTAGCAGTTTGAGTCTGAGGTTGTGGCTGAGGTTGTGCTGGTTCAACAGTAGCCTGAGGTCTTATCCATATACCATGTAACCTTTTCAATTGCATTTGATTCACAATTGATTCTCCAAATATCAGAGTGGTTTTTGCAGATTCTTCATTAACAAACGAAACCTTGAAATGTTTAAGAATCTTGGTAATCAGCTGTGGATAAGGCAACATAAGCTTGCTCTGTGAAGCTTCCAGCATGTGCCTTAGCACAATCCAAGTCCAGCTCATCCTGAGCTCCTTTGATAAGCCCATAACAGTAGTATGTCCAGTTTCTGAACTACTGCATGGTTGCCTGAATGAGGTACAAGCATCCTGGTCAGCGTGTACATCAACATCCGATGTTGGACCTTCATTTGACCGATAGGTAAAGAAATGGTTTCCACAAAACCATCAATCATCAGGTCCTTTACTGCAGCATGCCTGTCAACAGATTCTTCCCAACCTTCGTCAGCCGTATCAGCTTCAGAACTGCCGTCGATAGATTTTCCGTAAAAAGGCAATCCTGATAAGATAGAAAAATCATCAAATGACATAGCAATCTTTTTACCTTTGACTTGAGCCTTAAAACCTTCTTCTGTCAGCTTAAACGTAGAATAAAATTCCCTTATCAAACGTGGATAACTGTCGAGTGTAGAAGATAGAAAGCTCTCAAGACCGTGAACCGTAGATGATTCTGAAACGTAAAACCGTCAGTATCAAAGTATGCAAAATCCAGAGTTCTACCCTCATGGATTTTTCTCTTCAGAAAATCTGATTGTATAGAAGGTTCAACATCTTTTTCTTTGGATGCGGGTACTTTCTTGGCAGGGGGTGAGGAACAGATTTCTTCTTCCTCTTTTGTGAAATTACCTTCATGGCATCAGCCATGAGTTTTTCCGTTGGGGGTTCCTTTCGCTTTTTAGGCTTTTCTTGAATAGGAGCGGGTGCCTTGCCTTTGTCTTTGGCAATGTATTTTATGTGTAGGTATTGGTACTCTTTTTGTTAGAGTGGGTGGTGGTGAAGGGGTTTCACTATTTGAAGATGATGAAGGTGAAGGAGTGTGTGCCTGGGTTTGTTTTACTCTTGCCATACTCGTGTATTGGAGTAGATAGAATGTAGATTGAGTGTAGATAGCAACAAAATAACAATAGCAGAGACAGAAGGATGAAGTAAACAGAGAAAATTGGTGAAAACTGAAGAAATGCAGTGCAGAAATCGATTGAGAACTGTTCCTATTTAAACCCTTAATCGTGTAAATCGATTCCCAAATCGATTAGGTTACCGTTACTGGTAATGTCAATCGATTTAGTAATTATTACTCATAACGGCTAGTTACAACGGTCTTATTTGAAATCGATTCCCAAATCGAATTCCAGTTTTACTTAATCGATGTCCAAATCGATTGTCTTAACGTTAAAAAAGAACTAGTCGATTTCCCAATCGACGCTCGGGCAAGTTAAAAAAAAATTTCTGAACTTTGAATTCTGGGGTTAAAGCAATCGATTCCCAAATCGATTTTATAAACCATTTACCATGCTGGTAATCGATTTCCAAATCGATTTAACTGAAGAGACAACTGCAAACACCAGAAATCTCATGATCATACCTCACTAGGATCAATGATCCCTAGTTTCATCCTTATATACAGAAAACTTTCTCTTGGTAAAGCTTTTGTGAAGATGTCAGCTAACTGTTCAGCAGTGTTAACATACTCAAGCTTAATGATTCCATTTTGAAAGTGATCTCTTATAAAATGATGTCTTACTTCAATGTGTTTGGTCCTGGAGTGCATTACTGGATTCTTGGTTATACTTATTGCACTTGTGTTATCACACATGATAGGCACTGTTCCCAAGTCAACACCAAAGTCCAATAAGTGCTGTTTCATCCAAAGTATCTGAGCACAACAACTCCCAGCTGCAATATATTCAGCTTCAGCAGTTGATAAAGCGATGCTTGTCTGTTTCTTACTAAACCATGACACAAGAGAGTTTCCAAGTAAATGACAAGTTCCTGAGGTACTTTTCCTGTCGAGTTTACATCCGGCAAAGTCTGAATCTGAGTAACCAACCAAAGTACAAGTTGATCCTTTTGGATACCACAATCCAAGACTGTTAGTTCCTACCAAGTATCTGAAAATTCTCTTAACTGCACTGAAGTGAGATTCCTTTGGATTTGATTGATACCTTGCACACATACAAACACTAAACATGATGTCTGGTCGGCTTGCTGTAACGTAGAGCAGAGATCCTATCATACCACGAAATCTAGTAACATCTACAGGTTTACCTTTCTCATCTCGGTCTAAGAAATTTCCTTGACTCATGGGTGTATCAATGGATTTAAGATTTTCAAAGTTAAATTTCTTTATCAAATCAGAACAGTATTTAGATTGACTAATGAAAATGCCTTGCTTGCTTTGGTTAATTTGAAATCCCAAGAAATATGACAGTTCACCCATCATTGACATTTCAAATTTACCTTTCATCAAATTTTCAAATTATTTGCACAGTTTATTATTTGTAGATCAAAATATTATGTCATCAACATATACTTGGACAAGCAAGATATCATTTCCAGTAGTTTTTGTGAAAAGGGTCTTGTCAACATTTCCTCTTAAAAAGTTTTGTTGAATAAGGAAATTGTTGAGCTTCTCATACCAAGCTCTTGGAGCTTGTTTTAACCCATAGAGGGCCTTTAAGAGCTTATACACATGATTAGGAAAATCAGGATTTTCAAAACCAGGTGTTTGGCTAACAAAAACTTCCTCTTGAAGGTCACCATTGAGAAAGGCACTTTTCACATCCATTTGATAAAGATTAAAGTCCACTATACAAGCATAAGCCAATAAAATTCTTATGGCTTCTAATCTAGCTACAGGGGCATAGGTTTCATCAAAATCTATTCCCTCCTCTTGACTATAACCCTTGGCTACTAGTCTAGCTTTGTTCCTTGTTATCACACCATTCTCATCCAACTTGTTTCTGAGCACCCATCTGGTTCCTATGACATGCTTACCCTCTGGCCTAGGTACTAAACTCCACACCTTGTTTCTCTCAAACTGGTTTAACTCCTCTTGCATAGCAAGTATCCACTCACTATCTAACAGGGCTTCCTTAATGTTCTTAGGTTTCAATCTGAGATACAATGGCTGTAAAGTTACAAAACTGACTAAGGTTTCTCCTAGTTGCAACACCTTTAGAGATATCGCCTATAATGTTGTCTAAAGGGTGGTTTCTGTTGAACTTCCATTCCTTAGGCAACTCAATGGTTTCTATAGGTTCTACAAGGTCTGATCTAGTTGGAGGGTCAGCTATAGGTTGTTCTAGTGGTTCAGATTCTACAACTTCGTCCAAAATGTCATCAACCTTAGAAGGAGTTTTGTTCAAGTTTTCTGTAAATAATTCATCAAACTTTACATGAACTGACTCTTCTATGGTCTTTGTTCTTTTGTTGTAGATTCTATAGGCCTTACTAGTTTGGGAATATCCTAAAAAGATACCTTCATCTGCCTTAGGGTCAAACTTTCCTAGGTGTTCTTTGCCATTGTTCAACACACACACTTACAGCCAAAGATTCTAAAGTAGGAAAGGTTTGGTTTTCTACCCTTGTAAGGCTCGTAGGGTGTTTTCCTAAGCAGGGGCCTAATGAGAACTCTATTTACAACATGAGTGGCTGTACTAATTGCATCTGCCCAAAAGTACTTAGGTAGGTTGGAATCCTTAAGCATGGTCCTAGCTAACTCTTCTAGGGATCTATTTTTCCTCTCCACTACCCCATTCTGCTGTGGTTTCCTAGGGCAGAATATATGTGGTTGATTCCATGTAGTTCACAATAATTTTGAAAAGCATCATTTTGGAATTCACCTGCATGATCACTTTTTATTGAAACAATTTTCTGGTCATTCTCATTTTGAACTAAAGCAGCAAATTTCTTAAAAATTGAGAATGTATCACTCTTATGTGCCAGAAAATAAGTCCATGTGAACCTTGAGTAATCATCAACTAGCACATATCCATACAGGTTTCCACCTAAACTCTTAACTTGGGCAGGTCCAAAAAGGTCCATGTGAACTACTTGCAAAACTCTATTTGTTCTAACCAAGTCTATAGAGGGAAAGGGAGTCTTAACCAGTTTACTTTTCTCACATGAATCACACAGTCTATCCTTAGAAAACTTCCTATTTGGTAGACCTAAGACTAGCTGTTTGCTGACAAGTTTATTCAAATGATTTATATGGATGTGAGCTATTCTTTTATGCCAAAGCCATGTTTCATCTGAATTGGATAACAAGCAGCATATAGCACTTGGTACAGAATTGAAATCTAACATGTAAATGTTATTAATTCTGTCACCAACTAGCTTTATGTGTTTGTCATCTTTATGCTCAATAATGCAAGATTGTGATGAAAAACTTACTTGAAACCTTTATCACATAGCTGGATTATACTCAGTAAGTTGTGTTTTAATCCTTCAACATATAACACATTTTTGATTACTGCAGTTGACTCATTGCCTATGTCACCAATTCCAATAATCTTTCCTCTGTTGTTGTCACAATATTTGACAAAACCTCCTTCCTTTAATGTCAAGGACAGGAATTTGGATTTGTCGCCTGTCATGTGCTTTGAGCATCCGCTATCTAAATACCATGAATGCTTCGTGGATGTCAAGCACACCTCATTTTCTGATTCTGAATCGGTATTTGCCATGAGACACAGATTCACTTCTTCTTCATCCGAAGAGGCAGAGGATTCTTCGTTGTCGTTCCATGCAATATAAGCTTTTCTGGTTTTGGTGACTGGTTCCTTGCCTTTTGGTTTTGTAGCTCTATTTTTTGTTCTGCAATTTGTAGCATTCTGACTTTATGTGACCAGTTTTACCACATTCATAGCATGTAATTGTCTTGTTGTCACTAGTCTTAGAGTTGGATGGCTTTCTGAATTTGTTGTCTTTCTTCTTCAGAAATTTCTTAAATTTCTTGACAAGCAACCCGATCTCAGGCTCTTCAGTTTCACTGCTTGATTCATCTGAGCAGCTATCTGATTCAGTTTTCGATTGATGGGCTTGGACTTTCAAGGATAATCCTTTCTTTTCCTGCTTTCCAGTTCTGATTCGTCCAACCGATGCAGTTCCGTTTCATGTTCCCTTAGTTTTCCAAATAGTGTTGCTGTTGTCATCTTTGCTAGATCTTTAGATTCAGCTATATCAGTTATTTTGGGCTGCCATTCTCTGGTTAGACACCTCATAATTTTTCCGATCTGTTGTTCATTCTCCACCTGTTTACCCAGTGCATGAAGGTTGTTTATCACGTGTGTAAATCTCGTCTGTAGGTCACTTATAGATTCATCTTTCTTCATGCTGAACAATTCGTATTCGTGCATAAGTGTTTTTACGCGAGCTCTTTTCACATCTGTGGTTCCTTCATGTGTTTCTTGAAGAATGTCCCACATTTCCTTTGCTAATTTGCAGTTTAATACCCTAAAGAATTCTTCTGCACACAAAGCAGATGTTATAATGTTCTTAGCTTTAGCATTATAACCTACCTTCTTTTTATCGTCCTCAGACCATTCGGCTCTAGGCTTGGGAATCATCGAGTCATTTGTTCCTGCAATCTTGGAATGTATGGGCCATTTTCAACAGCGTCAAAGATGTTTATGCCACTGGCTTCCAGGAATATCAGCATCATGTGCTTCCAGTACATATAAGCTGTTCCATTGAATGCTGGAGGTCTTGCTAGTGATGTGCCTTCTCCCAGAAAATCAGTTGAGGCCATATTCCTTTTATGAGTTTTACCTCTCGAAAAGTCAAACTCTGATACCAATTGTTGATTATTATGACCTCGAAATAATCAGAAAATATCAGTCTTTAATCAAATTAAAGCAGTAGTACATACACAACGAAATTATAATGCGGCATACACGATTAGCAATTAAAAGTAAAAAGATAAAGGATAGAATGCACCAAGATTTATCCTGGTTCAGTTGTCAATGAGACAACCTACATCCAGTCCTGTCAATCCAACTGGATTTCAGCTTTTTCTCCAATAGAAAGAATTGTGAATTGCTCACCCCTTGCTCTTTCCTATTGCTCACCCTTGATCCTTGTAGTCAATCAGCAGACTCACACAAAATCAAAGTACGGCTCCTTCTTGATGAGGCCTCTCACCCAAGAAGATCGCCACCAGTTTCTAGCTGGATTTCTAGCAGTCGTTTTCTTTACAAAGTATTTATTTCAAACAGAATAAAAGAATAGTAAAAGAAGTCTTCAATCTTGAACAATGTGTCTTCTCACAAATCTGGTTATTCAAGAATGGATTATGAGAACATTGTCTTTTCTCTCAAGAATACCTTTTCAGCTCTCTCAATGATTATGGATAATCTTTTCTGCTTTGATCTGAAAAAGCAATATCAGAATGTTAACAATGTGTTGTATTGTATTAATGAGAGTTTTTGAGTGTTTATCACTTTTCATGAATTGTTTTTGAGAGTTTGATTGAAAACAGTTTATATAGTTTCTGAAAAACACCTAATAAATCGATTTGCCAATCGATTCATTAAAGTTATAAAATAGGTCTAATCGATTTGCCAATCGATTATCGCGGGTCTTGTTTTTCTTGAATCTTGAAACTACATAAGCCAATCGATTTATCAATCGATTCTTTAAACAAACTCTTTTCAGTGAATTATGTTAAGACTTATATGCATCGATTTCATAATCGATTGCAGGTGTTTTGTCCAAAGTAAAAATCACACCAATCGATTTATTAAGTCTCATAATCGATTTACAAATACTCAAAATCGATTTGGCCACAAGCTCAAAGTTCACTGTGATTTCAAAAAGGTTCTTTCAATCGATTTGCCAATCGATTATGTTCAAGACAGTGACTTAGCTATTTTGATGTTAATCGAAGTGCCAATCGATTTGTTTGTATTTGCCTGAAAAGTTCTTACCTGATATTTAGTTCAATCGATTTCCCAATCGATTGCAACCAAACTTAACATGATTGAAATTCACACAATAGATTGTCCAATGGATTGTGTTTGTCACAAGTTAAGTTATTTTTCAAATATTATCTAAGCAATCGATTTGCCAATCGATTACCCTAGAAATTGGATTCTCACTGTGACTTGATCAATCGATTTGCCAGTCGATTTGGTTTCAATCGATTATACAATCACAAACAGTTATGTTTCCTTACACCCTTGTTATGAAATCGATTTCCCAATCGATTTACTCAGTCAATGATCAACTTTTGTTGATTTCTTGTGTTCCAAGCAATTTGTATCAAGTGTGTAGGATGAATTGTTGTTCCTGAAATCTTGCTCAATTAAAATGTTAGATTTATCATATGATGTATGAACATTATATGTATGTTAATTATGTCAAAATTAGGATTCAAGGACTAAAGTCCAACATGTTTGATTCATTTGTGTCATTGGATTAATATTGCAATTATTTTCGTCCTCCTTAGGCTTATTCTTTTCAACTTGATGTTTTTAACCATTCATGTGCATCTATTAATTTCATTTGTCTCATTGGATTAACATTTAGGTCATTTTCGTCTTCCCTTGGCTTATTTTAGTCCAATTAGGGTTTTTTAACCAATCTTGTGCATCAAATTGGTGTTTTGTATCATTGTATTAACATTTATGTCATTTTCGTCTTCCCTAGGATTATTCTAGTCCAGTTAGGGTTTTTATCCAATCTTGTGCATCCAATAAGTTCATTTGTGTCATTGGATTTACATTGAAGTTATTGTCGTCCTACCTATACTTATTCTAGTCCAATTAGTGTTTTTAATCAATCTTGTGCATCCAATAAGTAAATTTTTGTCATTGGATTAAGATTTACGTCATTTTCGTCCTCCCTAGGATAATTCTAGTCCAATTAGGGTTTTTACCCATTCTTGTGCATCCAATAAGTTTATTTTTGTCATTGGATTAATATTTAGGTCATTTTCGTCCACACTCGCCTTATTTTAGTCCAACTAGGGGTTTTTAACAAATTTTGTGCATCCAATAAGTTCATTGGTGTCATTGGATTAACATTTAGGTTATTTTCATACTCCCTAAGCTTATTGTAGTCCAATTAAGGTTTTGAACCAATCTTGTGCATCCAATAGGTGTGTTTGTGTCATTGGATTAACATTTAGTTCATTTTCAACCTCCCTACGCTTATGCTAGTTGAATTAGGGTTTTTAAAAATTCTTGTTCATCCAATAAGTTCATTTGTGTCATTTGTATAACAATTAGGTCATTTGCGTCCTCCCTAGGCTTTTAACCAATCTAGTGTATCTAATAAGTTCATTTGTGTCATTGGATTAATATTTACGTCATATTCGTCCTCCCTAGGTATATTCTAATCCAATTAGGTTTTTTTTCAATTCTTGTGCATCCAATTAGTTTATTTTTTTCATTAGATTAACATTTAGGTCATTTTTGTCCTCACTCGCCTTATTGTAGTCCAATTAGCGTTTTTAACCAATCTTGTGCTTCAAATGAGTTCATTTCTTTCACTGGATTCCAATTAGCGTTTTTGACTCATTCATTTTATATTTGATCAACAGAAATGCCTTTTTCGTATTGTTTGATTTGTAAACCAAGAAAATATCTTAATTCCCCCATCATGCTCATTTCAAATTCACTTTGCATAAGTTTTGAGAAATCTTCACATAGTTTTTCATTTGTTGATCTAAAAATGATATCATCCACATATACTTGAACAATGAGTAATTCATTTCCTTTAGTTTTCTTGAATAAAGTAGTATCGATTTTTCCTCTTTGAAAATTGTTCTCGATCAGAAATGAACTCAGTCTTTCGTACCACGCCCTTGGTGCTTGTTTTAAGCCATAAAGAGCTTTGGTAAGTTTGAAAACATGATTTGGTTTTGCTTGGTTTTCAAAACCTGGGGGCTGTTTTACATACACTTGTTCATTTAAAAAACCATTTAAGAAAGCACTTTTCACATCCATTTGAAACAGTTTGATGAGTTTATGAGATGCATATGCAAGAAGTATTCGAATAGCTTCTAACCTTGCAACTGGAGCAAAAGTTTCATCATAGTCTATACCTTCTTGTTGATTGTAGCCTTGAGCTACTAATCTTTCTTTGTTTCTTACGACCTTACCTTCTTCATCAAGCTTGTTTCTGAATACCCATCGAATGCCAATAATAGTTTGATCTAAAGGATCTGGTACTAGAGTCCAAACTTCATTTTTCTCAAACTGTAGAAGTTCTTCCTTCATGGCGTTAATCCAAGATTGATCAGTAATAGCATCTTTGATTGACTTTGGTTCAATCAGAGATATCATTGCCATGCTATCGTCATCATTTTTGAATGATCTTCTTGTTCGGATTCCATCAGCTGTGTCTCCAATGATCTGAGTTTGAGGATGATCTCCAATGGTTTTCCAGCTTTTTGGTGGAGAATGAAACGGAGATTGTTTATCAATCTCTGTTTTCTGCAGATTTGTTTCCTGCTGCGTTTCATTTTGAGTTTCTTCTTCCTCATCCTTTTTACTTATATCTAGATCATCAAACTCATCAAACAATATATGCATACTAATTTCAACAACATTAGTTCTTAAATTGAACACTCTATAACCTTTAGATTCGGTTGAGTATCCAAGAAAGATCGCTTTATCGGATTTTGCATCAAATTTTCCAATAGGATCTTTGTTGTTTAGAATGTAACAGTAACAACCAAAAATATGAAAGTAAGAAATGTTTGGTTTTCTGTTTTTCCAGATTTCCTATGGAGTTTTGTTGATGATTTTTCTGATAGATACACGATTCAAGATATAGCAAGAAGTGTTTATGGCTTCTGCCCAAAAATACCTTTCAACATTTGATTCTTCTAAAATAGTTCTTGCCATTTCTTGTAGTGTTCTATTCTTTCTTTCAACAACTCCATTTTGTTGTGGAGTTCTTGCACATGAAAGATTGTGAGATATACCAAGTTCATCAAAAAAGCTTTTGAATGAGGCATTTATGAATTCTCCTCCATGATCACTCCTTACAGAGATGATGCTGGAGTCCTTTTCATTCTGCACCTTTTTACAAAATGTTTTAAATGATTCAAATGCATCATCGTTTGTTTTAAAAACAGAACCCATGTAAATCTTGAGAAATCATCAACAATAACAAAACCATATTTCATTCCTCCTAGACTTGTTGTTTTGACAGGCCCGAATAAATCTATGTGAAGTAGTTCAAGAGTTCTATTTGTTGATACAAAATCTTTTGTATGAAAGCTACTCTTGACTTGCTTACCTTTTGCACAAGCTTCACAGATTTTGTCTTTCTCAAAATTAAGTTTTGGTAAACCTCTAACAAGATCAAGTTTGGAGATTTTTGAAATAGTTTTCATGCTGATATGTCCAGCCCTTTTATGCCAGATCCATTTATCTTTATTGATTGATATAAAGCATGATTCATCAGGTAATTCATCCAAATATAACACATATAAATTTTTCTTTCGCTTACCAGAGAACATAATTTTTCCAGTTTTGGCCATCTTGATTTCACATACCTTTGGCTGGAAAGTGACTTCGCATACATTGTCGCATAACTGACTTATGCTTAATAAATTGTGTTTCAATCCTTCCACGTATTGGACATCATTTATTTGAGCAGAGTTTGTCTTACCAATTGTTCCATTTCCCTTAATTTGAGCTTGATCATCATTTCCAAATGTGACCGAACCACCATCCTTCTTGCTGAAGGTTATGAAACAATTTCTATCTCCTGTCATGTGCCTTGAACAGCCACTGTCCAAGAACCAAGGCTTTCTCTTTGTATTTTGAAAACCAACCTGCAGGTGATATCATTTCAGTTTTAGGTACCCACTTTGTTTTGGGTCCTTGAGAGTTAGTTTTTAAGTGGTATATCATTCTCGTTTTGGAAACAGCTGTGTGTTTTTGTTGATTTTGAAATGGGTTTAGCAATATATGATTTAGGAGAGTTGAACTTTGGTTTAACAGATTTTTTGAAACGTTCAGCTTGTAATTTTGAACTTTCTCCGTTTGGGGGACAAACTGGAGAACATTCTCCGTTTTGCTTTTTTTTTGAAACAATCTTGACAGGATGATTCTCATGTTTAAAAAGCTTCTTTCTTTCGATTTTTTCATCCCTTTTCCTGAAGTAGCATGCAAATTTTAGATGTCCAAGTTTTTTACAATATGAGCATCTAGTCTTGCATTTTTCTTCCCTTCTTTCTGGGACAAAAAAGTTTTCATAAAGTTTGGTTTTTTGAGTTTGATTGAAACCAAGACCAGCTTTATCAAAAAATTCCTATTTGAGATCCCATGATGTTATGAAAAGTTTCAGTGGCTTTAATGAAGTTTAGTAAATCAGTTTTGAGAAGTTCGTTTTCATTTTTAAGTTGAACGTTCTCCGTTTGTAGCGCAGAATGTTCTTGACATTCTTCACTTTCAAAAACTCTTGTTTCTTTCAATTCTTGAATCATCTTTTTTAACAAATTATTTTCAGTCTGATTTCTTTCCTTCTCTTCTTTCTCTTTATAAAACTGTTCTTTCAGAGAACTACATTTTTGAATAAGAAGATTTGAATCATTTAGCAAGTTATCAAATTCATTTCCCATTTGTTGACATAAATGACATGGTTCAGAATTCATTACCTCATCTTCCTCTGTTTTTTCCATTAAGCATATGTTGGCTTCTTCTTCCTCTTCTTCTGTTTCTGATTCCTCTGAATCATCCCATGTTGCCATCATTGATTTCTTTTTGAAGGGAAACCGTTTTGGTGGATTTTTGTTTGATGGACATTATGCCTTGTAATGTCCCAATTTGTTGCATCCAAAGCATGTGACTTGACTCTTGTCAATCTCTGTTTTAGGATTTCTATTTTGAAATCCCTTTTTGATTTGATCTCTTCTTCTCATCATTCTTTGAATTCTTCTAGTGAGAAGCGCGATTTCATCAGCATCTCCTTGTTCATTCTCTTATGATTCCTCTTCAACTGGTACTGTGATTTTTTCTTGAGAGACTTTCAATGCTATTGCCTTTCCTTTCTTGACTGGTTTGTCTTCTTGCAATACTATCTCATGAGCTCTTAGAGTTCCAATTAGTTCTTCCAGAGGTAGTGACTCAAGGTTCTTGGCTTGGCTTATAGCTGTCACCATTGGTCTCCAAATGATTGGGAGACACCTCATGATTTTTCTTACTCTTTCTTGCACAGTATAAGCTTTGCCAAGAGAGCGCATTTCATTTACTATTGTGGTGAATCTTGAGTACATTTCATCAATGGTTTCTCCTTCTTGCATTTCAAACAATTCGAATTTCCTTATACCAATGTCTATCCTTGTTTCTTTGACATGGCTTGTTCCTTCATGGTGAGTTTGCAATGTATCCCAGACTTCTTTTGCAGTTGTGCATTCATCTACCCTTTCACTTTCTTCCCTGCTTAAAGCACATGATAAGAATAATTGAGCTTTAGAATTCAGAAGTACCTTAGCTTTATCTTCTGCTGTCCAATCTGCTTCCTTTTTTAGAGCAGAATTTGAGTCATCTTGATCAACCCTTGGTGTGAAATCTCCATCTGTGATGATGCGCCACATTCCTGTGTCTTGAGATCTTAAGAACAACTGCATTTTGTTTTTCCAAAAATAATAGTCTGATCCATCAAAGAATGGAGGTCGATTTGAGGATCCTCCTTCAACAATGTATTTTGCTTTCGACATTCTTCTAGATCTTTTCTCTAACACTTGTTAGGTGTTTTTGAACTTTTTAGAGACCGAGCTCTGATGCCAATTGAAGTAACAATGTCGATTTACAAGAAAAGGGGGTTTGAATTGTAAATATGCCTTTTAAAAATTCCTGTTAAAACTTAAGAAAATAACTCAAGAATGATCTTGGTTATAAAACAGAAAACGGAGAACGTTCTTGGTTTATGTTATAAAACAGAGAACGTTCTTTAATTAGCAGAAAATCAGTTTACACTTTATCTCAAATGATTAATGCAGTATAATAAAGAAGGAGAAAGGAAAGAGAATACCACACAAAGATTTATCCTGGTTCACCCAACGTGGGTTACGTCCAGTCCTCACACTGTGAGATTTTCCACTAAGTGTTTAAAATGAAGAACCTTCTTAATCTTACAACACCTAGAATAAATCAACCTTGATCTATTTCTTTCTTAATTACTTTCCACCCAGAAAGCAATCACAACACCTATCTAACCTTGATAGGAAGCAATCTTAAACAAACTATAAAGAAACTCTTATAGTTTGAGTTTTTACAAATGATTGAATTTGACAGAATCTGATATTGCTCAACTCTTGTTTGAGAATAGATTCTTTACAGAGTATCTAATGACAATTTCGCAGCTGATATGTGAATGTGCAGCAATGGCTGTTTCGCGAATTGCAGAAAGTGATGTTGCCTCTGTTTTTGCAGAATTTCAAGCTTAAGTGTGATTGTATATTGTTGATTACTTAGCACTTGAATTTCTTACTTAGAACTGAGATAATGGTTTTCTATTTATAGTCTGGAGATGTACGAAATAGCTGTTGGAGAGGCCATGCTTTTTTGACTAAAACATTATTTTTAGAATAAAAATAATGCTGCTTTGAAAACAGCTTTTTTGACTTTTGATGTTTTAGCATTGAAAGCATTTCTGTCCTTTCTTTGACATTTTCTTCATTGATCTTGGATGGTACATTATATGTCTTGAGTCTTGAGTGTAGCTAGAGGAGGTTGGAGAAGATTTGAGGCGAATTGCAGACTGAAACAGAGAGGATGCAAGGCTACTATTGATGTGCAGAAAACGGAGAATGATTAACGTTCTTGGTTTTATCAGTTTGAACGTTCTTGAGCTTCAATAATCATTCTGGAGTTCCCGTTTTGAATGTTCTGTATTTCCTTTGTTCTTGTCTTGTCATATACCCAGTTTGATCAAGTTTTCTTGACATTTGAATTTTGGAGTTCTTAAGCCGTCATGACTTTTGTCCATGTTTAAACTCTTTGATCTTTGCGATCAAATATCCTTTTTGAGTCTGGATTATTTGTACTTGTTCCTTGCCATGTACTTGTTAGATATGAATGATTTCCAGAGCAGATTATTTGTTAACGATGTAGATAGACTTTGAACAACATGCTGTGATAGATAGTTCGGTGAAGCTGAGGATCATTCTCTGTTTATGATGCAGAATGATCTTGTTGTCTTTTCTTGTATTTGCTTGATTCTGCTCTTAATTAAAACCACTCAAGAACACAAGTTAAATTAACATTACATTTAGAATCATAATTAACATTCTTAATTAACCTTTGTTTATTTTCATCAAAACTTTAAAATAGAGAGTTTGTCTGAACAATCTCCCCCTTTTTGATGATGACAAACATGTTAATTTAGATTTTAATTTGATTCTAATATAAAGAGCTGTAACAGCTCCCCCTCAATTTGTGCATTTGTTAATTCAACATTAAATAAAATATTTAAATGCAATCAGAAAGAGTTTCATTAAAGATAACAAAAGTTCATTAATTTTGGCAAAGATACATCAAAAGAGGCAGAACTACATCAAGAGAGCAGTAACAGAATAAAAAGAAAATCTAACTTAATTCTCCCCCTTTGTCATTCAAAAAGACACAAGGGATAGACCTAAGATGCTAGGGAGGGAGAAGATCCTTCGGAGGAGGAGGATTTTCCAGCAGGAGGATCTGAGAGGGAGGAGGCACCGGATGAGGAGGCGGAGGTGGAATTCCCAGCTTGGGAGCAAGATGATCAGCCATCCAAGTTCTGAGTAGAGCAGTCTCTTGATCATGCTGAATTTGTCTTGTCATTATGATCTGGAGAGCGGCCATGATATCAGAGTTTGAGGGTGCAGCTAAGGTGTCAGTGGAGGGAATGTGAGCGGAGGGTTGAGAAGAAGTAGCGACAACTGTGTTGGAGGAATAGGCATGGCAGATAAGGATGGGAGAGAGGCAAAAGAAGATGAAATAGATGGTAGAGGACCAACAGATGAGGTAGAGTGGTCAGCGGGAAAGTTATAAAAACTAACTTATTCCAAAAATGGAAGAACTGGTTTTCTGTGGTGAAACAAATAGTGGAGACATGGTAGACAGAAGAGGATTAGATAAGAGAGTACTAAAGTCATGTGTAGGGCAGTGAGGTGGTTGAGAAAAAGAGGGAATATGTGAAGGGATAGCGCCAGATGTTTGAGCAAAAAGAGAGGGATGTGATGGGATATGTTCTGGAGAACGTTCTGGAGGGTGGAGAACGTTCTAGTGTAGGAGTTTTGTCTGAGATTGCATTGGGATCAGTAGAAGGAGAAGAAAAAGAAATAGAATTTCTGGAAGGTCGTCTTCCGGCTGATCTCTTCCTTTTGAGAGAGATGGGACAAGATGGAAGAGTAGTTGTTGGAGCAGAGGCGTGTTGCGCATATGAGATAAATTTTTGGTGGAAAACTTGGAAATTTTGATCAAGGATTTTTCAGATGCAAGAGATACTCCAAAATGCCCGAAGATTTTAGTCAGGACCATGCCATAAGGCACAATATTCTTTTTGTAATCTTTCTGGGCTGCACAGATCATGTGCTGGAGAATAACATGAGGTAAGTTCAATCTCTTGCAGTTTAACAGATGATAGATGAGCAAGGCGTCATTATCAGAAACGTACTCATGACTTCCACAGTGTGGAAGTAGAGTATGTTGACACATATTGTTGAAGACTTTAGGAAGAGGCTTTAAGTAAGTGGCTAAATAACGTGTGGAGTTTTCTTCAAAAAGCTCAGTCTGCACATCTGTCTTTCTAAGACCCAGAGCTGCATACCAGTTGTCACCATAAACAGATGGCCCTTCTGTTGGAAGCTGGAGAATGTTGGCCAAAATGTCTGGAGTCAATCTGATTTCTACTCCCTTTATTTTTTGAGATAAAAAAGAGATTTGTCAGCAAAGGTTTTGGCATTGCAATAGAAAGCACGAACGACTTCTGGGAAAAAGGATTCAGAGATCTTTAAGAAGGAGGTCCATCCAAGAGCATCCGTATGGTGCTGAACAGCATTGCCATCCACAACCAGATTATCAAAAACAAAAATTCTTCCTATCCCAACTGGGCGTTGAGCCCATTTTTCATTGAAGAGTTTTGATTTTGCAAGGGAGATTAGAGGAGGAGCATTCTGTTTTGGTTTCTTAGTTGGGGGAGATGGTTCAGAATCAGAGGATGTGGATATAGGGAAAGATCGTTTGGAATTCTTTTGTGAAGAAGATTTTGGTGGAGGGGCAGTTGGAGAATGTTCTTGTGTGGTGAACGTTCTTGTGGTGGAGCAGTTGGAGAACGTTCTTGTTCTGGAGAAATTGTTTTTGACTGTTTTTTAGGTTTGTTTTGGGGCAAGCGTTTTCTTTCTTTGAGGATTTGGGAGATTTTTTTGAGCAAGAAACTGAGCAATAGTGATTGTGTTTTTGGTTCTCATGGGTTTAGTTGGTGGTTTAGGTTGAGAGAGTGGTTCCTTTTGGTTTGGAGAAGGGAGAAACGATGTCATTTAACGATCTCCATTTTTGATGGGGAGGAGTTGCGTGTGAAGGTTCAGAAGAGAAAGCCGATTTTGAGGGTGTCGAAGGATTAGTAGTCGTTGGTGGATTTTGTGGTGAAGGTGTTGGTACTGTAGGCATCGTGTGTCTTTGTGGTTCAGTTTGTGTTGGTGATTTTTCTTACTGGGGGGACACGATTCAGAAGAGTCATCACTCTCAGAGTCTGAAATGATAAAGTAAAAAGGTTTAGGGTTCAAGGACTTTGATGTACCAATACCAGACTGGACGCGCATGGAGCGGCGTGGAGGAGTGATTCTGGTGCGAAGATGAGGAGGCACTGAGCGTAGTTTGGTGTAGGACGAGTGTATAGTGGTGGAAGAAAGGTGGACAGAGGCATGAGGTTTAGAACTTCTTGACTGTTTTGAGGAGATGGAGAGGCGGAAGATGAGTGTGGTGGTGAAGGGCGAGGTGGTGGAGAGGGAGAACGCTCTCTGGATTGGTATGAGGACGATGAAGAGGTGGTGTACAGAGAGAGGCATTTTTTCGTGCAGACTGTTTGGTTCGAGCCATTTTTGTTTTTCTGGGAGGAAGATGATGAAGAAGATGAACAGTGAATGTGATATAGATAAAGAGAGATGATTCCAGCTTTTGGGGAAAAAGAGGTGGGAAGAGGAGCAGTTTCCTGACTTGAGTGGATGGAGAGAAAAAGGTGGGAGTAATGATGAGTTTGTACCTAGGAAAATGGAAAAGCATTTTGGGGGATTGGAGAGAGTATGTGTCAGCATTCTAACACCAGACACAAGGGCACGTGTAATAAATGCCAAGATTTGCCCTTTTTTACTTTTGAGAGGGGAAAGCAGACTGTTGCTTTTTCCAGAACGGAGAATGATGAATCGCGAAACGGAGACTGATAAACGATCTCCGTTTTCTGCAGAAGCAGATTTCAACCAGAATTTTCTGGATTTTTCATGATTCTCAGTTTTTCCTTGATTGAATTAAAACTATCCTCCACAAGAGGCTTAGTGAAAATGTCAGCAAGTTGATTTTGAGTATCAACGAAGATTAATTCAACGTCTTTCTTATTGACATGATCACGAATGAAATGATGTTTTATTTCAAATATGCTTTGATCTAGAATGCTGAATAGGATTTTTAGACAGATTTATAGCACTTGTATTATCACAATAAATTGGAATATTGGAATAGCTTAGAGAGTAATCTTGAAGTTGGTTCTTGATCCACAAAACTTGTGAACAGCAGTTTGCAGCTGACACATATTCAGCCTCAGTTGTGGATAGTGCTATGGTGTTCTGTTTTCTGCATGACCAACTGATTAATGCTTCACCTAGGAACTGACATGCTCCACTTGTGCTTTTTCTTTCAACTTTGTCTCCAGCATAATCAGCATCACAGTACGCTATAATATCAAAATGGAACCTTTTCTATACCAAAGACCAAGATTAGTTGTTCCAACGAGATATCTAAATATTCGCGTTTAACAGCAGTTAAGTGGATTCTTTTGGCGCTGATTGAAATCGAGCACATAATCCTACTGCAAACACAATATCTGGTCTGCTAGCAGTTAGATATAGCAGAGAACCGATCATTCCATGATATTCTTTTTCAGAGAGACAGATTTGCCATTTTCATCTTTTTCTAAGGAAGTGGATGGATGCATGGGAGTTGTCATAATTTTTGACTCATTCATTTTATATTTGATCAACAGATCTTTGATATATTTTTCTTGACAAACAAAAATGCCTTTTTCGTATTGTTTGATTTGTTAAACCAGAAAAATATCTTAATTCCCCCATCATGCTCATTTCAAATTCACTTTGCATAAGTTTTGAGAAATCTTCACATAGTTTTTCATTTGTTGATCTAAAAATGATATCATCCACATATACTTGAACAATGAGTAATTCATTTCCTTCAGTTTTCTTGAATAAAGTAGTATCGATTTTCCTCTTTGAAAATTGTTCTCGATCAGAATGAACTCAGTCTTTCGTACCACGCCCTTGGTGCTTGTTTTAAGCCATAAAGAGCTTTGGTAAGTTTGAAAACATGATTTGGTTTTGCTTGGTTTCAAAAACTCGGCTGTTTTACATACACTTGTTCATTTAAAAAACCATTTAAGAAAGCACTTTTCACATCCATTTGAAACAGTTTGATGAAGTTTATGAGATGCATATGCAAGAAGTATTCGAATAGCTTCTAACCTTGCAACTGGAGCAAAAGTTTCATCATAGTCTATACCTTCTTGTTGATTGTAGCCTTGAGCTACTAATCTTGCTTTGTTTCTCACGACCTTACCTTCTTCATCAAGCTTGTTTCTGAATACCCATCGAATGCCAATAACAGTTTGATCTAAAGGATCTGGTACTAGAGTCCCAAACTTCATTTTTCTCAAACTGTAGAAGTTCTTCCTTCATGGCGTTAATCCAAGATTGATCAGTAATAGCATCTTTGATTGACTTTGGTTCAATCTGAGATATCATTGCCATTGGACAAGTTGGACAAGATAAGTCTAGGGAGGACGAAAATGACCTAAATGTTCATCCAATGACACAAACACACCTATTGGATGCATTCATCCAATGACACAAACACACCTATTGGATGCACAAGATTGGTTAAAAACCCTAATTGGACAAGAATAAGCCTAGGGAGGACGAAAATGACCTAAATGTTCATCCAATGACACAAACACACCTATTGGATGCACAAGATTGGTTAAAAACCCTAATTGGACAAGAATAACCTAGGGAGGACGAAAATGACCTAAATGTTCATCATCCAATGACACAAACACACCTATTGGATGCACAAGATTGGTTAAAAACCCTAATTGGACAAGAATAAACCTAGGGAGGACGAAAATGACCTAAATGTTTCATCCAATGACACAAACACACCTATTGGATGCATTGGGCAAGATTGGTTAAAAACCCTAGTTGGACAAGAATAAACCTAGGGAGGACGAAAATGACCTAAATGTTCATCCAATGACACAAACACACCTATTGGATGCACAAGATTGGTTAAAACCCTAATTGGACAAGAATAAGTCTAGAATAAGCCTAGGGAGGACGAAAATGACCTAAATGTTCATCCAATGACACAAACACACCTATTGGATGCACAAGATTGGTTAAAAACCCTAATTGGACAAGAATAAGTCTAGGGAGGACGAAAATGACCTAAATGTTCATCCAATGACACAAACACACCTATTGGATGCACAAGATTGGTTAAAAACCCTATTGGACAAGAAATAACCTAGGGAGGACGAAAATGACCTAAATGTTCATCCAATGACACAAACACACCTATTGGATGCACAAGATTGGTTAAAAACCCTAATTGGACAAGAATAAACCTAGGGAGGACGAAAATGACCTAAATGTTCATCCAATGACACAAACACACCTATTGGATGCACAAGAGATTGGTTAAAAACCCTAGTTGGACAAGAATAAGCCTAGGGAGGACGAAAATGACCTAAATGTTCATCCAATGACACAAACACACCTATTGGATGCACAAGATTGGTTAAAAACCCTAATTGGACAAGAATAACCTAGGGAGGACGAAAATGACCTAAATGTTCATCCAATGACACAAACACACCTATTGGATGCACAAGATTGGTTAAAAACCCTAATTGGACAAGAATAAACCTAGGGAGGACGAAAATGACCTAAATGTTCATCCAATGACACAAACACACCTATTGGATGCACAAGATTGGTTAAAAACCCTAATTGGACAAGAATAAACCTAGGGAGGACGAAAATGACCTAAATGTTCATCCAATGACACAAACACACCTATTGGATGCACAAGATTGGTTAAAAACCCTAATTGGACAAGAATAAACCTAGGGAGGACGAAAATGACCTAAATGTTCATCCAATGACACAAAACACACCTATTGGATGCACAAGATTGGTTAAAAACCCTAATTGGACAAGAATAACCTAGGGAGGACGAAAATGACCTAAATGTTCATCCAATGACACAAACACACCTATTGGATGCACAAGATTGGTAAAAACCCCTAATTGGACAAGAATAAACCTAGGGAGGACGAAAATGACCTAAATGTTCATCCAATGACACAAACACACCTATTGGATGCACAAGATTGGTTAAAAACCCTAATTGGACAAGAATAAACCTAGGGAGGACGAAAATGACCTAAATGTTCATCCAATGACACAAAACACACCTATTGGATGCACAAGATTGGTTAAAAACCCTAATTGGACAAGAATAAACCTAGGGAGGACGAAAATGACCTAAATGTTCATCCAATGACACAAAACACACCTATTGGATGCACAAGATTGGTAAAAACCCTAATTGGACAAGAATAAACCTAGGGAGGACGAAAATGACCTAAATGTTCATCCAATGACACAAACACACCTATTGGATGCACAAGATTGGTTAAAAAAACCCTAATTGGACAAGAATAAACCTAGGGAGGACGAAAATGACCTAAATGTTCATCCAATGACACAAACACACCTATTGGATGCACAAGATGGTTAAAAACCCTAATTGGACAAGAATAAACCTAGGGAGGACGAAAATGACCTAAATGTTCATCCAATGACACAAACACACCTATTGGATGCACAAGATTGGTTAAAAACCCTAATTGGACAAGAATAAACCTAGGGAGGACGAAAATGACCTAAATGTCATCAATGATCCAAATGACACAAACACACCTATTGGATGCACAAGATTGGTGAAAAAAACCCTAATTGGACAAGAAGAATAAATTGGACTAGGGAGGACGAAAATGACCTAAATGTTCATCCAATGACACAAACACACCTATTGGATGCACAAGATTGGTTAAAAACCCTAATTGGACAAGAATAACCTAGGGGAGGACGAAAATGACCTAAATGTTCATCCAATGACACAAACACACCTATTGGATGCACACAAGATTGGTTAAAAACCCTAATTGGACAAGAATAAACCTAGGAGGACGAAAATGACGAAAATGACCTAAATGTTCATCCAATGACACAAACAAACACCTATTGGATGCACAAGATTGGTTAAAAACCCTAATTGGACAAGAATAAACCTAGGGGGAGGACGAAAATGACCTAAATGTTCATCCAATGACACAAAACACACCTATTGGATGCACAAGATTGGTTAAAAACCCTAATTGGACAAGAATAAACCTAGGGAGGACGAAAATGACCTAAATGTTCATCCAATGACACAAATGAACCTATTGGATGCACAAGATTGGTTAAAAACCCTAATTGGACAAGAATAAGCCTAGGGAGGACGAAAATGACCTAAATGTTCATCCAATGACACAAACACACCTATTGGATGCACAAGAAGATTGGTAAAAAACCCTAATTGGACAAGAATAACCTAGGGAGGACGAAAATGACCTAAATGTTCATCCAATGACACAAAACACACCTATTATTGGATGCACAAGATTGGGTTAAAAACCCTAATAATTGGAGGACGAAAAATAAACCTAGGGAGGACGAAAATGACCTAAATGTTCATCCAATGACACAAAACACACCTATTGGATGCACAAAGATGCACAAGATTAAAAAAAACCCTAATGGACAAGAATAAGTCTAGGGAGGACGACGAAAATGACCTAAATGTTCATCCAATGACACAAACACACCTATTGGATGCACAAGATTGGTTAAAAAAACCCTAATTGGACAAGAATAAGCCTAGGGACGAAAACGAAAATGTTGACCTAAATGTTCATCCAATGACACAATTGACACCTATTGGATGCACAAGATTGGTTAAAAACCCTAATTGGACAAGAAGAAAAACCTAAGGAGGACGGAAAATGACCTAAATGTTCATCCAATGACACAAACACACCTATTGGATGCACAAGATTGGTTTAAAAACCCTAATTGGACAAGAATAAACCTAGGGAGGACGAAAATGACCTAAATGTTCATCCAATGACACAAACACACCTATTGGATGCACAAGATTGGTTAAAAACCCTAATTGGACAAGAATAAAACCTAGGGAGGACGAAAATGACCTAAAAATGACCTAAATGTTCATCCAATGACACAAACACAACTATTGGATGCACAAGATTGGTTAAAAACCCTAATTGGACAAGAATAAGTCTAGGGAGGACGAAAATGACCTAAATGTTCATCCAATGACACACAAATTGGATGCACCTATTGGATGCACAAGATTGGTTAAAAACCCTAATTGGACAAAGAATAACCTAGGGAGGACGAAAATGACCTAAATGTTCATCCAATGACACAACACACCTATTGGATGCACAAGATTGGTTAAAAAACCCTAATTGGACAAGAATAACCTAGGGAGGACGAAAATGACCTAAATGTTCATCCAATGACACAAACACACCTATTGGATGCACAAGATTGGTTAAAAACCCTAATTGGACAAGAATAAACCTAGGGAGGACGAAAATGACCTAAATGTTCATCCAATGACACACAAACACACCTATTGGATGCACAAGATTGGTTAAAAACCCTAATTGGACAAGAAATAAACCTAGGGAGGACGAAAATGACCTAAATGTTCATCCAATGACACAAAACACACCTATTGGATGCACAAGATTGGTTAAAAACCCTAATTGGACAAGAATAAGCCTAGGGAGGACGAAAATGACCTAAATGTTCATCCAATGACACAAACACACCTATTGGATGCACAAGATTGGTTAAAAACCCTAATTGGACAAGAATAAACCTAGGGAGGACGAAAATGACCTAAATGTTCATCCAATGAACACACCTATGGATGCACAAGAAATGTTCATCCAATGACAAAAACAAACCTATTGGATGCACAAGATTGGTAAAAAAACCCTAATTGGACAAGAATAAGTCTAGGGAGGACGAAAATGACCTAAATGTTCATCCAATGACACAAACACAACCTATTGGATGCACAAGATTGGTTAAAAACCCTAATTGGACAAGAATAAACCTAGGGAGGACGAAAATGACCTAAATGTTCATCCAACACACACACAACACTATTGGATGCACAAAGATTGGTTAAAAACCCTAATTGGACAAGAATAAACCTAGGAGGACGAAAATGACCTAAATGTTCATCCAATGACACAAACACACCTATTGGATGCACAAGATTGGTTAAAAACCCTAATTGGACAAGAATAAACCTAGGGAGGACGAAAATGACCTAAAATCATCCAATGACACAAACACAATGACACAAATTGGTTAAAACCTATTGGATGCACAAGATTGGTTAAAAACCCTAATTGGACTAAGAATAAACCTAGGGAGGACGAAAATGACCTAAATGTTCATCCAATGACAAAAACACACCTATTGGATGCACAAGATTGGTTAAAAACCCTAATTGGACAAGAATAAACCTAGGGAGGACGAAAATGACCTAAATGTTCATCCAATGACACAAATGAACTTATTGGATGCACAAGATTGGTAAAAAAACCCCTATTGGACAAGAATAACCTAGGAGGACGAAAATGACCTAAATGTTCATCCAATGACACAAAATGACACAAATTGGTTAAAAACTATTAACATTGGATGGACGAAAATGACCTAAATGTTCATCCAATGACAAAAACCCTATTGGACACAAGAATAACCCTATTGGGAGGACGAAAATGACCTAAATGTTCATCCAATGACACAAACACACCTATTGGATGCACAAGATTGGTTAAAAACCCTAATTGGACAAGAATAAACCTAGGGAGGACGAAAATGACCTAAATGTTCATCCAATGACACAAACAACTATTGGATGCACAAGATTGGTTAAAAACCCTAATTGGACAAGAATAAACCTAGGGAGGACGAAAATGACCTAAATGTTCATCCAATGACACAAACACACCTATTGGATGCACAAGATTGGTAAAAAACCCTAATTGGACAAGAATAAACCTAGAGGAGGACGAAAATGACCTAAATGTTTCAATGACACAAATGACACTATTGGAACACACATTTATTGGATGCACAATGACCTAAATGTTCATCCAATGACAAAAACCCTAATTGGACAAGAAACCCTAGTCTAGGGAGGACGAAAATGACCTAAATGTTCATCCAATGACACAAACACACCTATTGGATGCACAAGATTGGTTAAAAACCCTATTGGACAAGAATAACCTGAAAATGACCTAAATGTTCATCCAATGACACAAACAACAAGATTGGTAAAAAACCCTAATTGGACAAGAATAAACCTAGGGAGGACGAAAATGACCTAAAAATGTTCATCCAATGACACAAACACACCTATTGGATGCACAAGATTGGTTAAAAAAACCCTAATTGGACAAGAATAAACCTAGGGAGGACGAAAATGACCTAAATGTTCATCCAATGACACAAATGAACCTATTGGATGCACAAGATTGGTTAAAAACCCTAATTGGACAAGAATAAACCTAGGGAGGACGAAAATGACCTAAATGTTCAAAATGACCTATTGGAAATGTTAAAAAACCCATGGACAAGAATAAATTGTTGGAAAAACCTAAATGTTATGGATGCACAAGATTGGTTAAAAACCCTAATTGGACAAGAATAAACCTAGGGAGGACGAAAATGACCTAAATGTTCATCCAATGACACAAACACACCTATTGGATGCACAAGATTGGTTAAAAACCCTAATTGGACAAGAATAAACCTAGGGAGGACGAAAATGACCTAAATGTTCATCCAATGACACAAACACACTACCTATTGGATGCACAAGATTGGTATAATTGGACAAGAATAAGCCTAGGGAGGACGAAAATGACCTAAATGTTCATCCAATGACAAAACACCTATTGATGCACAAGATTGGAATAATTGGACAAGAATAAGGAGGGACGAAAATGACCTAAATGTTCATCCAATGACAAAACAACCTATTGGATGCACAAGATTGGTTAAAAACCCTAATTGGACAAGAATAAACCTAGGGAAAATGACGAAAATGACCTAAATGTTCATCCAATGACACAAACACACCTATTGGATGCACAAGATTGGTTAAAAACCCTAATTGGACAAGAATAAACCTAGGGAGGACGAAAATGACCTAAATGTTCATCCAATGACACAAATGAACTTATTGGATGCACAAGATTGGTTAAAAACCCTAATTGGACAAGAATAAGCCTAGGGAGGACGAAAATGACCTAAATGTTCATCCAATGACACAAACACACCTATTGGATGCACAAGATTGGTTAAAAACCCTAATTGGACAAGAATAAACCTAGGGAGGACGAAAATGACCTAAATGTTCATCCAATGACACAAACACACCTATTGGATGCACAAGATTGGTTAAAAACCCTAATTGGACAAGAATAAGCCTAGGGAGGACGAAAATGACCTAAATGTTCATCAATGATGACACAAAATGAACTATTGGATGCACAAGATTGGTTAAAAAAACCCTAATTGGACAAGAATAAGCCTAGGAGGACGAAAATGACCTAAAATGTTCATCCAATGACACAAACACACCTATTGGATGCACAAGATTGGTTAAAAACCCTAAATAGGACCTAGGGAGAACGAAAATGACCTAAAGGGAGGACGAAAATGACCTAAATGTTCATCCCAATGACACAAAATGAACTTATTGGATGCACAAGATTGGTTAAAAACCCTAATTGGACAAGAATAAACCTAGGGAGGACGAAAATGACTAAAAATGTTCATCCAATGACACAAACACACCTATTGGATGCACAAGATTGGTTAAAAACCCTAATTGGACAAGAATAACCCTAGGAGGACGAAAATGACCTAAATGTTCATCCAATGACACAAACACACCTATTGGATGCACAAGATTGGTAAAAAAACCCTAATTGGACAAGAATAAACCTAGGGAGGACGAAAATGACCTAAATGTTCATCCAATGACACAAATGACACTATATGGATGCACAAGATTGGTTAAAAACCCTAATTGGACACCTAGGGAGGACGAAAATGACCTAAATGTTCATCCAATGACACAAACACACTATTGGATGCACAAGATTGGTTAAAAAACCTAATTGGACAGAATAAGAATAAACCTAGGGGACGAAAATGACCTAAATGTTCATCCAATGACACAAAACACACCTATTGGATGCACAAGATTGGTTAAAAACCCTAATTGGACAAGAATAAACCTAGGAGGACGAAAATGACCTAAATGTTCATCCATGACACACAAAACACACCTATTGGATGCACAAGATTGGTTAAAAACCCTAATTGGACAAGAAATAACCCTAGGGAGGACGAAAATGACCTAAATGTTCATCCAATGACACACAAACACACCTATTGGATGCACAAGATTGGTTAAAAACCCTAATTGGACAAGAATAAACCTAGGGAGGACGAAAATGACCTAAATGTTCATCCAATGACACAACATGAACCTATTGGATGCACAAGATTGGGTTAAAAACCCTAATTGGACAAGAGAATAAACCTAGGGAGGACGAAAATGACCTAAATGTTCATCCAATGACACAAACACACCTATTGGATGCACAAGATTGGTTAAAAACCCTAATTGACACAAGATGACCTTGGTCCAATGACACAAAACACCTAATTGGACAAGAGAATAAAACCCTATTGGAAGGACGAAAATGACCTAAATGTTCATCCAATGACACAAATGAACCTATTGGATGCACAAGATTGGTTAAAAACCCTAATTGGACAAGAATAAACCTAGGGAGGACGAAAATGACCTAAATGTTCATCCAATGACACAAATGAACTTATTGGATGCACAAGATTGGTTAAAAACCCTAATTGGACAAGAATAAGCCTAGGGAGGACGAAAATGACCTAAATGTTCATCCAATGACACAAACACACCTATTGGATGCACAAGATTGGTTAAAAACCCTAATTGGACAAGAATAAACCTAGGGAGGACGAAAATGACCTAAATGTTCATCCAATGACACAAACACACCTATTGGATGCACAAGATTGGTAAACCCTAATGGGACAAGAATAACCTAGGAGGACGAAAATGACCTAAATGTTCATCCAATGACACAAACACACTATTGGATGCACAAGATTGGTTAAAAAAAACCCTAATTGGACCTAAGAATAAACCTAAGGGAGGACGAAAATGACCTAAATGTTAAAAATCCTAAATGACACAAAACACACCTATTGGATGCACAAGATGGTTAAAAACCCTAATTGGACAAGAATAACCTAGGGAGGACGAAAATGACCTAAATGTTCATCCAATGACACACAACACAACTATTGGATGCACAAGATTGGTTAAAAACCCTAATTGGACAAGAATAACCTAGGAGGACGAAAATGACCTAAATGTTCATCCAATGACACAAACACACCTATTGGATGCACAAGATTGGTTAAAAAACCCTAATTGGACAAGAATAAACCTAGGGAGGACGAAAATGACCTAAATGTTCATCCAATGACACAAACACACCTATTGGATGCACAAGATTGGTTAAAAAAACCCTAATTGGACAAGAATAAGCCTAGGGAGGACGAAAATGACCTAAATGTTCATCCAATGACAAACACAACTATTGGATGCACAAGATTGGTTAAAAACCCTAATTGGACAAGAATAACCTAGGGAGGACGAAAATGACCTAAATGTTCATCCAATGACACAAACACACCTATTGGATGCACAAGATTGGTAAAAACCCCTAATTTGGACAAGAATAAGTCCTAGGGAGGACGAAAATGACCTAAATGTTCATCCAATGACACAAACACACCTATTGGATGCACAAGATTGTTAAAAACCCTAATTGGACAAGAATAAACCTAGGGGAGGACGAAAATGACCTAATTGGACAATGCACAAATAAACCTAATTGGACAAGAATAAGAGACGAAAATGACCTAAATGTTCATCCAATGACACAAACACACCTATTGGATGCACAAGATTGGTTAAAAAACCCTAATTGGACAAGAATAAACCTAGGGAGGACGAAAATGACCTAAATGTTCATCCAATGACACAACACACCTATTGGATGCACAAGATTGGTAAAAACCCTAATTGGACAAGAATAAACCTAGGGAGGACGAAAATGACCTAAATGACCTAAATGTTCATCCAATGACACAAACACACCTATTGGATGCACAAGATTGGTTAAAAACCCTAATTGGACAAGAATAAAGCCTAGGGAGGACGAAAATGACCTAAATGTTCATCCAATGACACAAACACACCTATTGGATGCACAAGATTGGTTAAAAACCCTAATTGGACAAGAATAAACCTAGGGAGGACGAAAATGACCTAAATGTTCATCCAATGACACAAACACACCTATTGGATGCACAAGATTGGTTAAAAACCCTAATTGGACAAGAATAAACCTAGGGAGGACGAAAATGACCTAAATGTTCATCCAATGACACAAACACACCTATTGGATGCACAAGATTGGTTAAAAACCCTAATTGGACAAGAATAAACCTAGGAGGACGAAAATGACCTAAATGTTCATCCAATGACACAAACACACCTATTGGATGCACAAGATTGGTTAAAAAACCCTAATTGGACAAGAATAAGCCTAGGGAGGACGAAAATAACCTAGGGAGGACGAAAATGACCTAAATGTTCATCCAATGACACAAACAACCTATTGGATGCACAAGATTGGTTAAAAACCCCTATTGGACAAGAATAACCTAGGGAGGACGAAAATGACCTAAATGTTCATCCAATGACACAAACACACCTATTGGATGCACAAGATTGGTTTAAAAAACCCTAATTGGACAAGAATAAACCTAGGGAGGACGAAAATGACCTAAATGTTCATCCAATGACACAAACACACCTATTGGATGCACAAGATTGGTTAAAAACCCTAATTGGACAAGAATAAACCTAGGGAGGACGAAATGACCTAAATGTTCATCCAATGACACAAACACACCTTATTGGATGCACAAGATTGGTTAAAAACCCTAATTGGACAAGAATAAACCTAGGGAGGACGAAAATGACCTAAATGTTCATCCAATGACACAAACACACCTATTGGATGCACAAGATTGGTTAAAAACCCTAATTGGACAAGAATAAGTCCTAGGGAGGACGAAAATGACCTAAATGTTCATCCAATGACACAAACACACCTATTGGATGCACAAGATTGGTTAAAAACCCTAATTGGACAAGAATAAGCCTAGGGAGGACGAAAATGACCTAAATGTTCATCCAATGACACAAACACACCTATTGGATGCACAAGATTGGTAAAAAACCCTAATTGGACAAGAATAAACCTAGGGAGGACGAAAATGACCTAAATGTTCATCCAATGACACAAACACACCTATTGGATGCACAAGATTGGTTAAAAACCCTAATTGGACAAGAATAAACCTAGGGAGGACGAAAATGACCTAAATGTTCATCCAATGACACAAACACACCTATTGGATGCACAAGATTGGTTAAAAACCCTAATTGGACAAGAATAAGCCTAGGGAGGACGAAAATGACCTAAATGTTCATCCAATGACACAAACACACCTATTGGATGCACAAGATTGGTTAAAAAACCCTAATTGGACAAGAATAAACCTAGGAGGACGAAAATGACCTAAATGTTCATCCAATGACACAAACACACCTATTGGATGCACAAGATTGGTTAAAAACCCTAATTGGACAAGAATAAGCCTAGGGAGGACGAAAATGACCTAAATGTTCATCCAATGACACAAACACACCTATTGGATGCACAAGATTGGTTAAAAACCCTAATTGGACAAGAATAAACCTAGGGAGGACGAAAATGACCTAAATGTTCATCCAATGACACACACAAACACACCTATTGGATGCACAAGATTGGTTAAAAACCCTAATTGGACAGAATATAAGCCTAGGAGGACGAAAATGACCTAAATGTTCATCCAATGACACAAACACACCTATTGGATGCACAAGATTGGTTAAAAACCCTAATTGGACAAGAATAAACCTAGGGAGGACGAAAATGACCTAAATGTTCATCCAATGACACAAACACACCTATTGGATGCACAAGATTGGTTAAAAACCCTAATTGGACAAGAATAACCTAGGGAGGACGAAAATGACCTAAATGTTCATCCAATGACACAAACACACCTATTGGATGCACAAGATTGGTTAAAAACCCTAATTGGACAAGAATAAGCCTAGGGAGGACGAAAATGACCTAAATGTTCATCCAATGACACAAACACACCTATTGGATGCACAAGATTGGTTAAAAACCCTAATTGGACAAGAATAAACCTAGGGAGGACGAAAATGACCTAAATGTTCATCCAATGACACAAACACACCTATTGGATGCACAAGATTGGTTAAAAACCCTAATTGGACAAGAATAAGCCTAGGGAGGACGAAAATGACCTAAATGTTCATCCAATGACACAAACACACCTATTGGATGCACAAGAGATTGGTTAAAAACCCTAATTGGACAAGAATAAGCCTAGGGAGGACGAAAATGACCTAAATGTTCATCCAATGACACAAACACACCTATTGGATGCACAAGATTGGTTAAAAACCCTAATTGGACAAGAATAAACCTAGGGAGGACGAAAATGACCTAAATGTTCATCCAATGACACAAATGAACCTATTGGATGCACAAGATTGGTTAAAAACCCTAATTGGACAAGAATAAACCTAGGGAGGACGAAAATGACCTAAATGTTCATCCAATGACACAAACACACCTATTGGATGCACAAGATTGGTTAAAAACCCTAATTGGACAAGAATAAGCCTAGGGAGGACGAAAATGACCTAAATGTTCATCCAATGACACAAACACACCTATTGGATGCACAAGATTGGTTAAAAACCCTAATTGGACAAGAATACCTAGGGAGGACGAAAATGACCTAAATGTTCATCCAATGACACAAACACACCTATTGGATGCACAAGATTGGTTAAAAACCCTAATTGGACAAGAATAAGCCTAGGGAGGACGAAAATGACCTAAATGTTCATCCAATGACACAAACACACCTATTGGATGCACAAGATTGGTTAAAAACCCTAATTGGACAAGAATAAACCTAGGGAGGACGAAAATGACCTAAATGTTCATCCAATGACACAATGACACCTATTGGATGCACAAGATTGGTTAAAAACCCTAATTGGACAAGAATAAAGCCTAGGGAGGACGAAAATGACCTAAATGTTCATCCAATGACACAAACACACCTATTGGATGCACAAGATTGGTTAAAAACCCTAATTGGACAAGAATAAACCTAGGGAGGACGAAAATGACCTAAATGTTCATCCAATGACACAAACACACCTATTGGATGCACAAGATTGGTTAAAAACCCTAATTGGACAAGAATAAACCTAGGGAGGACGAAAATGACCTAAATGTTCATCCAATGACACACAAACACACCTATTGGATGCACAAGATTGGTTAAAAACCCTAATTGGACAAGAATAAACCTAGGGAGGACGAAAATGACCTAAATGTTCATCCAATGACACAAAAACACCTATTGGATGCACAAGATTGGTTAAAAACCCTAATTGGACAAGAATAAGCCTAGGGAGGACGAAAATGACCTAAATGTTCATCCAATGACACAAAAACACACCTATTGGATGCACAAGATTGGTTAAAAACCCTAATTGGACAAGAATAAACCTAGGAGGACGAAAATGACCTAAATGTTCATCCAATGACACAAATGAACCTATTGGATGCACAGAGATTGGTTAAAAACCCTAATTGGACAAGAAATAACCTAGGGAGGACGAAAATGACCTAAATGTTCATCCAATGACACACAAACAACTATTGGATGCACAAGATTGGTTAAAAACCCTAATTGGACAAGAATAAGCCTAGGGAGGACGAAAATGACCTAAATGTTCATCCAATGACACAAACACACCTATTGGATGCACAAGATTGGTTAAAAACCCTAATTGGACAAGAATAAACCTAGGGAGGACGAAAATGACCTAAATGTTCATCCAATGACACAAACACACCTATTGGATGCACAAGATTGGTTAAAAACCCTAATTGGACAAGAATAAGCCTAGGGAGGACGAAAATGACCTAAATGTTCATCCAATGACACAAACACACCTATTGGATGCACAAGATTGGTTAAAAACCCTAATTGGACAAGAATAAACCTAGGAGGACGAAAATGACCTAAATGTTCATCCAATGACACAAATGAACCTATTGGATGCACAAGATTGGTTAAAAACCCTAATTGGACAAGAATAAACCTAGGGAGGACGAAAATGACCTAAATGTTCATCCAATGACACAAACACACCTATTGGATGCACAAGATTGGTTAAAAACCCTAATTGGACAAGAATAAACCTAGGGAGGACGAAAATGACCTAAATGTTTCATCCAATGACACAAATGAACCTATTGGATGCACAAGATTGGTTAAAAAACCCTAATTGGACAAGAATAAACCTAGGGAGGACGAAAATGACCTAAATGTTCATCCAATGACACAAACACACCTATTGGATGCACAAGATTGGTTAAAAACCCTAATTGGACAAGAAATAACCTAGGGAGGACGAAAATGACCTAAATGTTCATCCATCCAATGACACAAACACAACTATTGGATGCACAAGATTGGTTAAAAACCCTAATTGGACAAGAATAAACCTAGGGAGGACGAAAATGACCTAAATGTTCATCCAATGACACAAATGAACCTATTGGATGCACAAGATTGGTTAAAAACCCTAATTGGACAAGAATAAGCCTAGGGAGGACGAAAATGACCTAAATGTTCATCCAATGACACAAATGAACCTATTGGATGCACAAGATTGGTTAAAAACCCTAATTGGACAAGAATAAGCCTAGGGAGGACGAAAATGACCTAAATGTTCATCCAATGACACAAACACACCTATTGGATGCACAAGATTGGTTAAAAACCCTAATTGGACAAGAATAAACCTAGGAGGACGAAAATGACCTAAATGTTCATCCAATGACACAAATGAACCTATTGGATGCACAAGATTGGTTAAAAACCCTAATTGGACAAGAATAAGCCTAGGGAGGACGAAAATGACCTAAATGTTCACTCCAATCCAATGACACAAATGACACCTATTGGATGCACAAGATTGGTTAAAAACCCTAATTGGACAAGAATAAACCTAGGAGGACGAAAATGACCTAAATGTTCATCCAATGACACAAATGAACTATTGGATGCACAAGATTGGTTAAAAACCCTAATTGGACAAGAATAAGCCTAGGGAGGACGAAAATGACCTAAATGTTCATCCAATGACACAAATGAACCTATTGGATGCACAAGATTGGTTAAAAACCCTAATTGGACAAGAATAAACCTAGGGAGGACGAAAATGACCTAAATGTTCATCCAATGACACAAACACACCTATTGGATGCACAAGATTGGTTAAAAACCCTAATTGGACAAGAATAAACCTAGGGAGGACGAAAATGACCTAAATGTTCATCCAATGACACAAATGAACCTATTGGATGCACAAGATTGGTTAAAAACCCTAATTGGACAAGAATAAGCCTAGGGAGGACGAAAATGACCTAAATGTTCATCCAATGACACAAACACACCTATTGGATGCACAAGATTGGTTAAAAACCCTAATTGGACAAGAATAACCTAGGGAGGACGAAAATGACCTAAATGTTCATCCAATGACACAAATGAACCTATTGGATGCACAAGATTGGTTAAAAACCCTAATTGGACAAGAATAAGCCTAGGGAGGACGAAAATGACCTAAATGTTCATCCAATGACACAAACACACCTATTGGATGCACAAGATTGGTTAAAAACCCTAATTGGACAAGAATAAAACCTAGGGAGGACGAAAATGACCTAAATGTTCATCCAATGACACAAACACACCTATTGGATGCACAAGATTGGTTAAAAACCCTAATTGGACAAGAATAAACCTAGGGAGGACGAAAATGACCTAAATGTTCATCCAATGACACAAATGAACCTATTGGATGCACAAGATTGGTTAAAAACCCTAATTGGACAAGAATAAGCCTAGGGAGGACGAAAATGACCTAAATGTTCATCCAATGACACAAAACACACTTATTGGATGCACAAGATTGGTTAAAAACCCTAATTGGACAAGAATAAACCTAGGGAGGACGAAAATGACCTAAATGTTCATCCAATGACACAAATGAACCTATTGGATGCACAAGATTGGTTAAAAACCCTAATTGGACAAGAATAAGCCTAGGGAGGACGAAAATGACCTAAATGTTCATCCAATGACACAAAACACACCTATTGGATGCACAAGATTGGTTAAAAACCCTAATTGGACAAGAATAAACCCTAGGGAGGACGAAAATGACCTAAATGTTCATCCAATGACACAAATGAACCTATTGGATGCACAAGATTGGTTAAAAACCCTAATTGGACAAGAATAAGCCTAGGGAGGACGAAAATGACCTAAATGTTCATCCAATGACACAAACACACCTATTGGATGCACAAGATTGGTTAAAAACCCTAATTGGACAAGAATAAACCTAGGGAGGACGAAAATGACCTAAATGTTCATCCAATGACACAAATAACTTATTGGATGCACAAGATTGGTTAAAAACCCTAATTGGACAAGAATAAACCTAGGGAGGACGAAAATGACCTAAATGTTCATCCAATGACACAAACACACCTATTGGATGCACAAGATTGGTTAAAAACCCTAATTGGACAAGAATAAGCCTAGGGAGGACGAAAATGACCTAAATGTTCATCCAATGACACAAATGACACTTATTGGATGCACAAGATTGGTTAAAAACCCTAATTGGACAAGAATAAACCTAGGGAGGACGAAAATGACCTAAATGTTCATCCAATGACACAAATGAACCTATTGGATGCACAAGATTGGTTAAAAACCCTAATTGGACAAGAATAACCTAGGGAGGACGAAAATGACCTAAATGTTCATCCAATGACACAAATGAACCTATTGGATGCACAAGATTGGTTAAAAACCCTAATTGGACAAGAATAAGCCTAGGGAGGACGAAAATGACCTAAATGTTCATCCAATGACACAAACACACATATTGGATGCACAAGATTGGTTAAAAACCCTAATTGGACAAGAATAAGCCTAGGGAGGACGAAAATGACCTAAATGTTCATCCAATGACACAAACACACCTATTGGATGCACAAGATTGGTTAAAAACCCTAATTGGACAAGAATAAAGCCTAGGGAGGACGAAAATGACCTAAATGTTCATCCAATGACACAAACACAACTATTGGATGCACAAGATTGGTTAAAAACCCTAATTGGACAAGAATAAACCTAGGGAGGACGAAAATGACCTAAATGTTCATCCAATGACACAAACACACCTATTGGATGCACAAGATTGGTTAAAAACCCTAATTGGACAAGAATAAACCTAGGGAGGACGAAAATGACCTAAATGTTCATCCAATGACACAAATGAACCTATTGGATGCACAAGATTGGTTAAAAACCCTAATTGGACAAGAATAAGCCTAGGGAGGACGAAAATGACCTAAATGTTCATCCAATGACACAAACACACCTATTGGATGCACAAGATTGGTTAAAAACCCTAATTGGACAAGAATAAGCCTAGGGAGGACGAAAATGACCTAAATGTTCATCCAATGACACAAACACACCTATTGGATGCACAAGATTGGTTAAAAACCCTAATTGGACAAGAATAAAGTCTAGGGAGGACGAAAATGACCTAAATGTTCATCCAATGACACAAACAACCTATTGGATGCACAAGATTGGTTAAAAACCCTAATTGGACAAGAATAAACCTAGGGAGGACGAAAATGACCTAAATGTTCATCCAATGACACAAACAACCTATTGGATGCACAAGATTGGTTAAAAACCCTAATTGGACAAGAATAAGCCTAGGGAGGACGAAAATGACCTAAATGTTCATCCAATGACACAAATGAACTATTGGATGCACAAGATTGGTTAAAAACCCTAATTGGACAAGAATAAGCCTAGGGAGGACGAAAATGACCTAAATGTTCATCCAATGACACAAACACACTTATTGGATGCACAAGATTGGTTAAAAACCCTAATTGGACAAGAATAAGCCTAGGGAGGACGAAAATGACCTAAATGTTCATCCAATGACACAAATGAACCTATTGGATGCACAAGATTGGTTAAAAACCCTAATTGGACAAGAATAAACCTAGGGAGGACGAAAATGACCTAAATGTTCATCCAATGACACAAATGAACTTATTGGATGCACAAGATTGGTTAAAAACCCTAATTGGACAAGAATAAGCCTAGGGAGGACGAAAATGACCTAAATGTTCATCCAATGACACAAACACACCTATTGGATGCACAAGATTGGTTAAAAACCCTAATTGGACAAGAATAACCTAGGGAGGACGAAAATGACCTAAATGTTCATCCAATGACACAAATGAACCTATTGGATGCACAAGATTGGTTAAAAACCCTAATTGGACAAGAATAAGCCTAGGGAGGACGAAAATGACCTAAATGTTCATCCAATGACACAAATGAACCTATTGGATGCACAAGATTGGTTAAAAACCCTAATTGGACAAGAATAAACCTAGGGAGGACGAAAATGACCTAAATGTTCATCCAATGACACAAATGAACCTATTGGATGCACAAGATTGGTTAAAAACCCTAATTGGACAAGAATAAACCTAGGGAGGACGAAAATGACCTAAATGTTCATCCAATGACACACACAAATGAACTTATTGGATGCACAAGATTGGTTAAAAACCCTAATTGGACAAGAATAAGCCTAGGGAGGACGAAAATGACCTAAATGTTCATCCAATGACACAAATGAACTTATTGGATGCACAAGATTGGTTAAAAACCCTAATTGGACAAGAATAAGCCTAGGGAGGACGAAAATGACCTAAATGTTCATCCAATGACACAAATGAACCTATTGGATGCACAAGATTGGTTAAAAACCCTAATTGGACAAGAATAAGCCTAGGAGGACGAAAATGACCTAAATGTTCATCCAATGACACAAATGAACTTATTGGATGCACAGATTGGTTAAAAACCCTAATTGGACCCTAGGGAGGACGAAAATGACCTAAATGATCCAATGACACAAATGAACCTAATAAAACCCTAATTGGACAAGAATAAACTAGGGAGGACGAAAATGACCTAAATGTTCATCCAATGACACAAATGAACTTATTGATGCACAAGATTGGTTAAAAACCCTAATTGGACAAGAATAAAGCCTAGGGAGGACGAAAATGACCTAAATGTTCATCCAATGGACCTATTGGATGCACAAGATTGGTTAAAAACCCTAATTGGACAAGAATAAGCCTAGGGAGGACGAAAATGACCTAAATGTTCATCCAATGACACAAATGAACCTATTGGATGCACAAGATTGGTTAAAAACCCTAATTGGACAAGAATAAGTCTAGGAGGACGAAAATGACCTAAATGTTCATCCAATGACACAAATGAACTTATTGGATGCACAAGATTGGTTAAAAACCCTAATTGGACAAGAATAAACCTAGGGAGGACGAAAATGACCTAAATGTTCATCCAATGACACAAAAATGACACACCTATTGGATGCACAAGATTGGTTAAAAACCCTAATTGGACAAGAATAAGCCTAGGGAGGACGAAAATGACCTAAATGTTAATCCAATGACACAAATGAACTTATTGGATGCACAAGATTGGTTAAAAACCCTAATTGGACAAGAATAAACCTAGGGAGGACGAAAATGACCTAAATGTTCATCCAATGACACAAAAATGACACAAATGAACTTATTGGATGCACAAGATGGTTTAAAAACCCTAATTGGACAAGAATAACCTAGGGAGGACGAAAATGACCTAAATGTTCCAATGACACAAATGACTATTGGATGCACAAGATTGGTTAAAAACCCTAATTGGACAAGAATAAACTAGGGAGGACGAAAATGACCTAAATGTTCATCCAATGACACAAACACACCTATTGGATGCACAAGATTGGTTAAAAACCCTAATTGGACAAGAATAAACCTAGGGAGGACGAAAATGACCTAAATGTTCATCCAATGACACAAACACACCTATTGGATGCACAAGATTGGTTAAAAACCCTAATTGGACAAGAATAACCTAGGGAGGACGAAAATGACCTAAATGTTTCATCCAATGACACAAATGAACCTATTGGATGCACAAGATTGGTTAAAAAACCTAATTGGACAAGAATAAACCTAGGGAGGACGAAAATGACCTAAATGTTCATCCAATGACACAAATGAACTTATTGGATGCACAAGATTGGTTAAAAACCCTAATTGGACAAGAATAAGCCTAGGGAGGACGAAAATGACCTAAATGTTCATCCAATGACACAAATGAACCTATTGGATGCACAAGATTGGTTAAAAACCCTAATTGGACAAGAAATAAACCTAGGGAGGACGAAAATGACCTAAATGTTCATCCAATGACACAAATGAACTATTGGATGCACAAGATTGGTTAAAAACCCTAATTGGACAAGAATAAGCCTAGGAGGACGAAAATGACCTAAATGTTCATCCAATGACACAAATGAACCTATTGGATGCACAAGATTGGTTAAAAACCCTAATTGGACAAGAATAAGCCTAGGGAGGACGAAAATGACCTAAATGTTCATCCAATGACACAAATGAACTTATTGGATGCACAAGATTGGTTAAAAACCCTAATTGGACAAGAATAAGCCTAGGGAGGACGAAAATGACCTAAATGTTCATCCAATGACACAAATGAACCTATTGGATGCACAAGATTGGTTAAAAACCCTAATTGGACAAGAATAAGCCTAGGGAGGACGAAAATGACCTAAATGTTCATCCAATGACACAAACACACTTATTGGATGCACAAGATTGGTTAAAAACCCTAATTGGACAAGAATAACCTAGGGAGGACGAAAATGACCTAAATGTTCATCCAATGACACAAATGAACTTATTGGATGCACAAGATTGGTTAAAAAACCTAATTGGACAAGAATAAGCCTAGGGAGGACGAAAATGACCTAAATGTTCATCCAATGACACAAATGACACCTATTGGATGCACAAGATTGGTTAAAAACCCTAATTGGACAAGAATAAGCCTAGGGAGGACGAAAATGACCTAAATGTTCATCCAATGACACAAATGAAACTTATTGGATGCACAAGATTGGTTAAAAACCCTAATTGGACAAGAATAAGCCTAGGGAGGACGAAAATGACCTAAATGTTCATCCAATGACACAAAATGAACCTATTGGATGCACAAGATTGGTTAAAAACCCTAATTGGACAAGAATAAACCTAGGGAGGACGAAAATGACCTAAATGTTCATCCAATGACACAAATGAACTTATTGGATGCACAAGATTGGTTAAAAACCCTAATTGGACAAGAATAAGCCTAGGGAGGACGAAAATGACCTAAATGTTCATCCAATGACACAAATGAACCTATTGGATGCACAAGATTGGTTAAAAACCCTAATTGGACAAGAATAAGCCTAGGGAGGACGAAAATGACCTAAATGTTCATCCAATGACACAAATGAACCTTATTGGATGCACAAGATTGGTTAAAAACCCTAATTGGACAAGAATAAACCTAGGGAGGACGAAAATGACCTAAATGTTCATCCAATGACACAAATGAACTTATTGGATGCACAAGATTGGTTAAAAACCCTAATTGGACAAGAATAAGCCTAGGGAGGACGAAAATGACCTAAATGTTCATCCAATGACACAAACACACCTATTGGATGCACAAGATTGGTTAAAAACCCTAATTGGACAAGAATAAACCTAGGGAGGACGAAAATGACCTAAATGTTCATCCAATGACACAAATGAACTTATTGGATGCACAAGATTGGTTAAAAACCCTAATTGGACAAGAATAAGCCTAGGGAGGACGAAAATGACCTAAATGTTCATCCAATGACACAAACACAACTTATTGGATGCACAAGATTGGTTAAAAACCCTAATTGGACAAGAATAAGCCTAGGGAGGACGAAAATGACCTAAATGTTCATCCAATGACACAAATGAACTTATTGGATGCACAAGATTGGTTAAAAACCCTAATTGGACAAGAATAAGCCTAGGGAGGACGAAAATGACCTAAATGTTCATCCAATGACACAAATGAACCTATTGGATGCACAAGATTGGTTAAAAACCCTAATTGGACAAGAATAAACCTAGGGAGGACGAAAATGACCTAAATGTTCATCCAATGACACAAATGAACTTATTGGATGCACAAGATTGGTTAAAAACCCTAATTGGACAAGAATAAGCCTAGGGAGGACGAAAATGACCTAAATGTTCATCCAATGACACAAATGAACTTATTGGATGCACAAGATTGGTTAAAAACCCTAATTGGACAAGAATAAACCTAGGGAGGACGAAAATGACCTAAATGTTAATCCAATGACACAAATGAAACTATTGGATGCACAAGATTGGTTAAAAACCCTAATTGGACAAGAATAAGCCTAGGGAGGACGAAAATGACCTAAATGTTCATCCAATGACACAAATGAACTTATTGGATGCACAAGATTGGTTAAAAACCCTAATTGGACAAGAATAAGCCTAGGGAGGACGAAAATGACCTAAATGTTCATCCAATGACACAAACACACCTATTGGATGCACAAGATTGGTTAAAAACCCTAATTGGACAAGAATAAGCCTAGGGAGGACGAAAATGACCTAAATGTTCATCCAATGACACAAACACACCTATTGGATGCACAAGATTGGTTAAAAACCCTAATTGGACAAGAATAAACCTAGGGAGGACGAAAATGACCTAAATGTTCATCCAATGACACAAATGAACTTATTGGATGCACAAGATTGGTTAAAAACCCTAATTGGACAAGAATAAGCCTAGGGAGGACGAAAATGACCTAAATGTTCATCCAATGACACAAATGAACTTATTGGATGCACAAGATTGGTTAAAAACCCTAATTGGACAAGAATAAGCCTAGGGAGGACGAAAATGACCTAAATGTTCATCCAATGACACAAATGAACTTATTGGATGCACAAGATTGGTTAAAAACCCTAATTGGACAAGAATAAGCCTAGGGAGGACGAAAATGACCTAAATGTTCATCCAATGACACAAATGAACTTATTGGATGCACAAGATTGGTTAAAAACCCTAATTGGACAAGAATAAGCCTAGGGAGGACGAAAATGACCTAAATGTTCATCCAATGACACAAACAAACTATTGGATGCACAAGATTGGTTAAAAACCCTAATTGGACAAGAATAAGCCTAGGGAGGACGAAAATGACCTAAATGTTCATCCAATGACACAATGAACTTATTGGATGCACAAGATTGGTTAAAAACCCTAATTGGACAAGAATAAACCTAGGGAGGACGAAAATGACCTAAATGTTCATCCAATGACACAAATGAACTTATTGGATGCACAAGATTGGTTAAAAACCCTAATTGGACAAGAATAAGCTAGGGAGGACGAAAATGACCTAAATGTTCATCCAATGACACAATGACACTTATTGGATGCACAAGATTGGTTAAAAAACCTAATTGGACAAGAATAAACCTAGGGAGGACGAAAATGACCTAAATGTTCATCCAATGACACAAATGAACTTATTGGATGCACAAGATTGGTTAAAAACCCTAATTGGACAAGAATAAACCTAGGAGGACGAAAATGACCTAAATGTTTCATCCAATGACACAAATGAACTTATTGGATGCACAAGATTGGTTAAAAACCCTAATTGGACAAGAATAAGTCTAGGGAGGACGAAAATGACCTAAATGTTCATCCAATGACACAAATGAACCTATTGGATGCACAAGATTGGTTAAAAACCCTAATTGGACAAGAATAAACCTAGGGAGGACGAAAATGACCTAAATGTTCATCCAATGACACAAAATGAACTATTGGATGCACAAGATTGGTTAAAAACCCTAATTGGACAAGAATAAGCCTAGGGAGGACGAAAATGACCTAAATGTTCATCCAATGACACAAATGAACTTATTGGATGCACAAGATTGGTTAAAAACCCCTAATTGGACAAGAATAAGCCTAGGGAGGACGAAAATGACCTAAATGTTCATCCAATGACACAAATGAACTTATTGGATGCACAAGATTGGTTAAAAACCCTAATTGGACAAGAATAAACCTAGGGAGGACGAAAATGACCTAAATGTTCATCCAATGACACAAACACAACTATTGGATGCACAAGATTGGTTAAAAACCCTAATTGGACAAGAATAAACCTAGGGAGGACGAAAATGACCTAAATGTTCATCCAATGACACAAATGAACTTATTGGATGCACAAGATTGGTTAAAAACCCTAATTGGACAAGAATAAGCCTAGGAGGACGAAAATGACCTAAATGTTCATCCAATGACACAAATGAACTTATTGGATGCACAAGATTGGTTAAAAACCCTAATTGGACAAGAATAAACCTAGGGAGGACGAAAATGACCTAAATGTTCATCCAATGACACAAATGAACTTATTGGATGCACAAGATTGGTTAAAAACCCTAATTGGACAAGAATAAGCCTAGGGAGGACGAAAATGACCTAAATGTTCATCCAATGACACAAAATGAACCTATTGGATGCACAAGATTGGTTAAAAAACCTAATTGGACAAGAATAAACCTAGGGAGGACGAAAATGACCTAAATGTTCATCCAATGACACAAATGAACTTATTGGATGCACAAGATTGGTTAAAAACCCTAATTGGACAAGAATAAGCCTAGGGAGGACGAAAATGACCTAAATGTTCATCCAATGACACAAATGAACCTATTGGATGCACAAGATTGGTTAAAAACCCTAATTGGACAAGAATAAACCTAGGAGGACGAAAATGACCTAAATGTGTTATCCAATGACACAAATGAACTTATTGGATGCACAAGATTGGTTAAAAACCCTAATTGGACAAGAATAAGCCTAGGGAGGACGAAAATGACCTAAATGTTCATCCAATGACACAAATGAACTATTGGATGCACAAGATTGGTTAAAAACCCCTAATTGGACAAGAATAAGCCTAGGAGGACGAAAATGACCTAAATGTTCATCCAATGACACAAATGAACCTATTGGATGCACAAGATTGGTTAAAAACCCTAATTGGACAAGAATAAACCTAGGGAGGACGAAAATGACCTAAATGTTCATCCAATGACACAAATGAACCTATTGGATGCACAAGATTGGTTAAAAACCCTAATTGGAGAAGAATAAGCCTAGGGAGGACGAAAATGACCTAAATGTTTCATCCAATGACACAAATGAACTTATTGGATGCACAAGATTGGTTAAAAACCCTAATTGGACAAGAATAAGCCTAGGGAGGACGAAAATGACCTAAATGTTCATCCAATGACACAAATGAACTTATTGGATGCACAAGATTGGTTAAAAACCCTAATTGGACAAGAATAAGCCTAGGGGAGAAATGAAAATGACACAAATAAATGTTAAAGCCTAGGGAGGACGAAAATGACCTAAATGTTCACCAATGACACAAATGAACACCTATTGGATGCACATCCAATGACACAACATGAACTTATTGGATGCACAAGGGAGTTGGTTAAAAAACCCTAATTGGACAAGAATAAACCTAGGGGAGGACGAAAAAATGACCTAAATGTTCATCCAATGACACAAATGAACTTATTGGATGCACAAGATTGGTTAAAAACCCTAATTGGACAAGAATAACCTAGGGAGGACGAAAATGACCTAAATGTTAATCCAATGACACAAATGAACTTATTGGATGCACAAGATTGGTTAAAAACCTAATTGGACAAGAATAAGCCTAGGGAGGACGAAAATGACCTAAATGTTCATCCAATGACACAAATGAACTTATTGGATGCACAAGATTGGTTAAAAACCCTAATTGGACAAGAATAAGCCTAGGGAGACGAAAATGACCTAAATGTTCATCCAATGACACAAATGACACTATTGGATGCACAAGATTGGTTTAAAAACCTAATTGGACTAGAATAAACCCTATTGGGAGGACGAAAATGACCTAAAATGTTCATCAATGATGACACAAATGAACTATTGGATGCACAAGATTGGGTAAAAAAACCCTAATTGGACAAGAATAAGCCTAGGGAGGACGAAAATGACCTAAATGTTCATCCAATGACACAAATGAACTTATTGGATGCACAAGATTGGTTAAAAACCCTAATTGGACAAGAATAAGACCCTAGGAGGACGAAAATGACCTAAATGTTCATCCAATGACACACAAATGAACTTATTGGATGCACAAGATTGGTTAAAAACCCTAATTGGACAAGAATAAAACCTAGGGAGGACGAAAATGACCTAAATGTTCATCCAATGACACAAATGAACTTATTGGATGCACAAGATTGGTTAAAAACCCTAATTGGACAAGAAGAATAAGCCTAGGGAGGACGAAAATGACCTAAATGTTCATCCAATGACACAAATGAACTTATTGGATGCACAAGATTGGTTAAAAACCCTAATTGGACAAGAATAAGCCTAGGGAGGACGAAAATGACCTAAATGTTCATCCAATGACACAAATGAACTTATTGGATGCACAAGATTGGTTAAAACCCTAATTGGACAAGAATAAAGCCTAGGGAGGACGAAAATGACCTAAATGTTCATCCAATGACACAAAATGAACTATTGGATGCACAAGATTGGTTAAAAACCCTAATTGGACAAGAATAAACTAGGGAGGACGAAAATGACCTAAATGTTCATCCAATGACACAAATGAACTTATTGGATGCACAAGATTGGTTAAAAACCCTAATTGGACAAGAATAAGCCTAGGGAGGACGAAAATGACCTAAATGTTCATCCAATGACACAAATGAACCTATTGGATGCACAAGATTGGTTAAAAACCCTAATTGGACAAGAATAAGCCTAGGGAGGACGAAAATGACCTAAATGTTCATCCAATGACACAAACACACCTATTGGATGCACAAGATTGGTTAAAAACCCTAATTGGACAAGAATAAGCCTAGGGAGGACGAAAATGACCTAAATGTTCATCAAATGACACAAATGAACTTATTGGATGCACAAGATTGGTTAAAAACCCTAATTGGACAAGAATAACCTAGGGAGGACGAAAATGACCTAAATGTTCATCCAATGACACAAATGAACTTATTGGATGCACAAGATTGGTTAAAAACCCTAATTGGACAAGAAATAACCTAGGGAGGACGAAAATGACCTAAATGTTCATCCAATGACACAAATGAACTTATTGGATGCACAAGATTGGTTAAAAACCCTAATTGGACAAGAATAAGCCTAGGGAGGACGAAAATGACCTAAATGTTCATCCAATGACACAAATGAACTATTGGATGCACAAGATTGGTTAAAAACCCTAATTGGACAAGAATAAGCCTAGGGAGGACGAAAATGACCTAAATGTTCATCCAATGACACAAATGAACTTATTGGATGCACAAGATTGGTTAAAAACCCTAATTGGACAAGAATAAGCCTAGGGAGGACGAAAATGACCTAAATGTTCATCCAATGACACAAACACACCTATTGGATGCACAAGATTGGTTAAAAACCCTAATTGGACAACAATAAACCTAGGAGGACGAAAATGACCTAAATGTTCATCCAATGACACAAATGAACTTATTGGATGCACAAGATTGGTTAAAAACCCTAATTGGACAAGAATAAGCCTAGGGAGGACGAAAATGACCTATCCAATGACACAAAGAACTTATTGGATGCACAAGATTGGTTAAAAAACCCTAATTGGACAAGAATAAGTCTAGGGAGGACGAAAATGACCTAAATGTTCATCCAATACACAAACACACCTATTGGATGCACAAGATTGGTTAAAAACCCTAATTGGACTAGAATAAACCTAGGGAGGACGAAAATGACCTAAATGTTAATCCAATGACACAAATGAACCTATTGGATGCACAAGATTGGTTAAAAACCCTAATTGGACAAGAATAACCTAGGGAGGACGAAAATGACCTAAATGTTCATCCATGACACAAACACACCTATTGGATGCACAAGATTGGTTAAAAACCCTAATTGGACAAGAATA